>PVJX010024364.1:0-26543 GCA_004027295.1 Dolichotis patagonum
GATTATTCTGTACCTTTTGTGTGTGTGACGGGCTGGGGGGGAGGGTTACTTCATTCTCTGTGATTTGAGTATGGAATTTTTCTGTGCTCCTGCTGTAGTGTTTCCAACTAAGCTTCTAGATGAGAATTATTTCATTTTGACTAATATTTTGTTTTCTTGGCATTTCCTTATCCAAAACCTAAGCAGTCAATTAATATATTAAAATGTTTGATTTATTCTCCATGGTGAATAAAATTAGTTCTTCCAAACATCTAACATGTATTGTGTTAAAAAACAAAGGGAAAGAAGTTTAGCCTTAGAGAAATATTGTCTAAGAAGTAAAGTAATAAAATTGCTCTAATTACCTAAAAAAAGCAATGAATATATAATTGGGAGAAAAGTAGGATATTTAACAAATTAGTGTTTAATGAGTAGCAGCAATGCATCCTTTATATTTGCAGCTATGAGTACACTTGATTCTATTCCATCTTCAGTAATTTGTAAAAGCTAATTGAACTATTCTAGTATTAGAGGATACAGACTGAGTCACCTAGAACTGGAATTTCTTTGAATGAATAACATTTATTTTTGGTAAAGAGAACTGAGAAGAGAAATATTTCATTTTAAGGAAGTTTGTCTTAAAAGTCCATTTCTTAAGAGAAATTATGTAGCTCAATTTGACTACTAAAAGATAATGCTATGTAATATACTGATCACTGTTAATTCCCTATTGTCTTATTTTGAAATCCTATATCATGTTTATTGTTTTATTTTTAACTGTTTTGTTTTCTTTTAATTTCTTTAAAATTAAAAAGAAAGAAAAATTTTATTTTGTGATAGTCTCTACATGTCAAATAGTGAGTATTATTTCAATTTTATATGGATTAAAGAACTTAATTTTTTCCTAAGATAACTTTAAAACATTTTCCACTTTGTTCAAAAGTCTTATTCTCTTTGATACCGAATGACACACATGATTTTCTATGAATCCTGGTAGTTTTATTTTTAGCTTTTTTATTTCAGTAAAAGAAGAGTAGACAAGTTTGGTTAGCTGCAGAAATTTAATTGTGCAAATAATCATAATTAAAACTATTTTCAGTTTCAGCTATGTCACTTATTTGCTATTATTTTTTATATTAGTCTGAGTATTACTTTAATACTGCTAAAGAAAAGTCAACTTTTGTATTGAATGAAGCATTCAGTAGTTATGACTACTACACTACGAGGAGCCTACAAGATTGAAAAACTTGCATCTTCTCAGCTACCTAATATGAAGAGAGTAGACAATACCCAGAATTAGGATAATACTCATGTGCACTGTCAAATTCGTTAACTCAAAAGTGGTACCCAAGCTTAGGAATCAGGATGTCACCAAATCTGAGAAACTTTAGGCAGTACTTTGAATCCTGAGTCCCATAACTAGAGATTATAATTTGATAATTTAGTGGTAACGCTGAGAATTCAATCATTTTTCCAAAGCTCTCGAGGTGATTCTGACACAACTGACCCAGCACTGGTTCCAGGAAAGGCTATTAGGGACTGCTTGTCTCCTTCAAGAGTGTTACAATAATATGGCAGAAGTAGCCTTGATATGTTTACTATTGTTGTGATTAACCTGCTTTCTCAAACACATGAGTTGTTTATATGTTGGTTTTTAAAGCTCAAATTTGTTCTGTGCAATCTCTGAATGGAGCACAATGCCGGTAAAACACACTGATTACACAACTATTGAAAAAAATAATCTCTGTACCACTAATTATTGGATTTTATTACTTCATAAATTATAAGAATATATCTCTTTTTTGCCTCATTATTATTAGTAACATTAGTAAAAATGGATGGAAAGAAATCTGAAAAAAATGAAAGTAATGGAAACCATTCAACTATAAGATGTATGTTCCAGTAACTCAGAGGATGGGTTATGGAAACTGAAAGTCAGGGACAGTCTTAAAATCTAGAAGAAGAACAGCTGGTTGAGTATAACCAAGGGACAAATGTAATTAACTGTACTTTTTTTTTTCTGGTGGCCACTTATATGCCAGCTGTAACATGTCACTTGTTTAAAGCAGACAAAGGCAAAATGCCAAAAACAGGAAGAAAGCAACAAGTACACAGTAGCAAGAATTCTTTCAGAGTCCTACTTTGAGAAAAAGCAGCAATGATAAGTCACTCATATACTTGCTTTATATTCACAGTTAACAAATCTTTACAAATATGTTAACTCAGCCAATATTTATAAAAAATCTGTAAGATAGAAACCAATAACTCCTTTTCATAAGTTTGACTTGGAATCTCAGCTCAAAAAAGTAATATGAATTGGGACTTGACTAATAAAAAGTTTCTTAAATAGTTTTTTCTCCCTTAATGTTTTTTTTTCTGCAATCTACTTGCCATATAATATTTAAAATTCCAACTTAAAAAACTTATGCTGAGACTGGTCAACACATCATTCTGATCTCGGAATGTCTATTTCAGTTAGGAGCCATTTCATGCAGGCTATTTCTTCATTTCTCAGTTATTTATTTCTTGCTTATTCCCTTTTAAAGCTCCCTTACCCCTTCCTTTCACTGCTTTTCCTTCTCTTCTAATTATTCCCCTTTTCTTTCTTATTCTCCTTCTCCTCTTCCTTCTCCTTCTTCTCTGTCTTTGTCTGTGACTCTTCCTCCCCCCTCCCCACGCACTGTCACTGGAGATTAAAATTGAAGCTAAGCTCTTCACACTAAATTGAATCTCAGAACTTGTTTTTTGAGACAATACTTCCCTAAAGTGATGTCCAGATTGTCCAGATTGGGCTTGATCTTGAGATCTTTCTGCCTTATCTTCCCAGAGTGCAAGATTAAAAGTGAGCCACTGTGCCCAGCTTCGAAACTCTCTTGCTTTCATACTCTGTAATTTGAAGACCTGAGAGACTTTCAACTCATTGTCTAGTCTTGACCCATGGACCCAATCACTTCTGCATTAATATAAAGAGAAATTTCAACTTACAGTCCACATACATTACAGACAATTTCAAAATATCATATAAGGGACTGTTTTTCTCATGGTCTCCTTATGTAATTGCTCTTAAGTAACATCCTTGAGAACATAAGTAAACGAAGGAAAAATTCATGATGAATTTATAGTAGTTCACCAGTTTATCCAGATCAGAAAATTTAGAAACAATGGTCTAAACAATGCTTTACATTGCTCATTTGGATATTCATGATGGATGGGTAACTCGGTGAGTTCAGACTCACAGAGCCGGGAGAAACCTCAAAACCGCATAGCTGTCCACTAAATATTGAAGCAGTCATCCTATACACTTGGCAAATTTTAATGCTGATAGAGGTCTCAAAGATGATTTAGGTATATTGCTTCATATGGTTGACATCATTGAGGTCCAAGATCAAATATACCTACAATATATGATTATGTTAGGAAATGTAGCAAGATGCCATAAAATATATACCTGCCTGTGAATAGCTCAAAGTCTTTGTGTTTGCCCATTCCCCTAAGGACTGAGATTGTGGCAGAGGTTGGTGATGGTAAGAAGGTGCATGGAAAGAACTTTTCTACAATTTTAACACATTATTAATCCAATGAAAATGTTTTTAAAAATAGTATCAATGTAATATGTTGGGGAAGAGAATGCAATAGTGAATTAAGAACATGCAGAGAGGCAAGCGAGAGGTCTTTGCGATCACCTGTACTGCTACTGTGTAGGCTCACATCTATGCTCATCCTAAATTAACAAACAGACTTATATTTCTTTTGGGTCACTAGAGTACTTCAGTGGCATTAAATAACCTATAAGAACAGTGCTTCCCTTCACACCCAAAGAAATACATTCTATAAAAAGGAAGAAATCTGGCCCTTACCTAGTTAGTGTGCTAACATAAAATGGCTTCCTTTCTGCACTCAGAAATAATGGCACAGGTAGACCCATTTTACTAAGCCTTGGACACAGTGCACAGTGGGAACCTAACATTAACATAATTTATGGATAAGTTCTCCCCTGCTGCACTCTTTTTCACACTGGTGGAGCTTTATGAATGAGAAAAAAACCCTTTGGCTGTGAGACGGGAGCATGATGCACTAAGAACCTACCCTTTGTACAGGGAAAGAATCTGGTGGCAGATTGGTCGGGTGGCTGCACGTCTTTGAAAATTGGAGCATCACTGAGTCCTCAAACATGACAGACTAAGTAAATGATTCATTTGTTTATAATTATTTATGAACAGTCTAACCTCAGATGTCCTCTTTGGTAATATTTTCTGCGTCAGTTTGAAGCACATCTTGTGTTGGATTAAACAAGCATGTTTCACAAGATGAAACAAAAACTTGGTTTTATAGAATAATCCTTGCCCTGAATTTACCTTTTCTCTTAAATATTGCTGATATTTTAAAAAAAGAGAAAAGAGAAAATAAGACTCAGTGAAATTAAAGTAGGAATTTGAGTCCCGCCTTTTAACTCATTTATTTATTGCATTTATTTAATTTAACAACCATTAATAGTATCTAATGTAATTTTGTATTTATCAAGTAAATTGGAAAGTTGTAATTTTCATACATAAATGTTTACATAGATCAAGAAAAATTCTCAAGCTCCTGAATTTAATTGGTTTGCTGATCGTAATGATGCTATAATTTTACAAGGACTTGGATTTAGTTTAAAATCCTTCACACCTTACACCTCCATCAATATGCTTGATCATTTTTTTCCTGTGTAGCTTATGTAAACCTGTGAAACCTCATCCTTAGTCATCCTTACCATTATTATTACTCTTGCAGGCACGAGCAGGCGTGGCTGTGTTTGAACAACCTTCATTTACAAACATACGCAGCCCGCCAGCATATGGCAACCAGTTTTCAACATTGAAACATATTATTCCAAAAAATATATCAACATGGGCTCTACTACTTTGATGAGAATATCAATATATTGGGTTTATAAGAACTTATAAAGCTAAGTGGTCTCATCAAATTCTGAATAAGCAGTGATTTTTCTGGACATTGAGTGCATGATGCAAAATTTTTATTTTACATCAAAGTGCTTTTCATCTATCTGTAGTTATCTTACAGTTTAGAAAGTCTCAATAGTATGTAAATTTATCCAAACATAAAAATTAAAACTCAATAGTTATCATACATAGTTCATTTTAAAAGTAAGCATAAGTCCATGTATTTTACTACTGACATAATATAAATGTGTTCAGGGGCACATCTCTTTGTTGTAATTGAGTTTTGACATTCTTGATTTCATTCTGCAGACATGACAAGAGTTAGGAATGAGCTTGAGTCTTGGTGACAGCTGTAGTCTTCTCATATGCCATCGCACTGTTCCAGTTTTGTTAATATAGTCATTGATGGATGTATTGAGGAAATATTGTTTAGGACACAGAAATGTTGCCATTCTCCTCCTCCTCTTCTTTAAATGCAATGTGTCTTACCAATGTGGCATCAAAATGTGAGGGAAATTGGTATAACAGCTTGAGAACTATTATTGTGCTGTGTCAGTTCCTTTAAATACAGAAGAATCAAGCCAGAGAATACCTGTGGTCAGGCGGACCGTGAGCACTTTACATGTTTTCACTCACTCAAATAATTTTTGTGCTCATTACTGGCTATTGTTTCACATTCTCTGAAAACAAAATGCATTTTTAAATATTAATATATGAAATTGATATTTTGCTTTTCAATTATAATTAAAACATAATAATACTTTAAAATTTCTACTCTTTAGGAAATAACCTTTTCAGACTTCTGTAAAACTTCACTGTCTAGCATGAAAACAAATTGGAAAGGCTTATTTCTAAAGATCATGAGACCACCACGGTTCAAGAATTAATGGTCAATTTGTTAAATTATAATAGTGGGGAGGTTGGATACAAATGATATATCAAAAATATACCAGGGTTGGCAAACTTTTTCTGTAAAATGCTAGTAGCAAATACTTCAGATTTTGCAGGCCCTTTGGGTCTGCTGCTACCATTCAACTCTTTCATGGTAGAAGGGAAGTAACTACTGACAGTGCACAAATGGACAGGCATGAATGTGTTCTAAATAAACTGTTTGCAAATATAAGCAGCAGGCCATTTTTCCTGCTGATGAGAGTTTTTAACATTGAAACATTTTATTATATGAAAAAAATCTCACTATACAATCAGTTCTCCATGTTTATACATGTTACATCTATAAAGTCAACCACTCATAGTTTAAAAATATTTGAGGGGCCATGTGCAGGCTGACTAGGGGACAGCCAGATGCCAGCCCTGTCCTGTGAGTCTGTGCCATTCATGGGCTGTGGGGAAGGAGAGCAAGAAGTTAACAAGAACCTAAGATCTTCTGTGAGTGGGCTCCATGTGAGGGCTGACTAGGGGAAAGCCAGATACCAGCCTCTTCTGGCACATGGACAGGGAAGACAAGAGCCAGTGCCCCCCCTCCCTCCCTATAAGCAACTAGCTGATCCAGAGAAATGTAGGCTGTGATGATAGCTAAGGAGATAAAATACAACTTAATGCTTGTAGTGTTTAGTGTTCACTGACTTTTCAGGCCTAAAGCCGGTAGTCTGATCATCTGTTCAGAGGATAACAACACACAGTGTAGCCTATATGGGGGATCTTCCTCCAAAGGTGGTAACCATTGTTAATTCCCTATTACATTGTATTAAAATCCTGTATCATTCTCACTGTTTTGCTTAGTTGAGTTTTATTCTGTTTTGTCTTGTTTGATTTTGTTGTACCTGATGGCATGGGCAGCTATTCCAACGCTAACAAGCTATATTATGGTAGCCATTTTGGATTTACTATTATCTTGTTTTGAAGTTCCTGTATTGCATCCATTGTTTGCTTTTATTGGTTCCATTCTGTTTCTGTTTTATTTGATGTTACTATATCTGAAAGTGTGGGCAGCTATTTTGAAGATAACAAGAGGTATTATGATAATTTGTTGATTTTCTATTGCTTTGTTTTTAAATCCTGTGTCACTTACATTGTTACTTTAATTGGTTTTATTCTGTTTTATTTTTCTTGGTTTTATTCTAAAATACAATTCAACAAAAAATAAACGATATTTGAGGAAAATAGTGTGTTCATAATAATAGTATACTGAACCCAGAATGCAGGGAGGTAGCATGGTGTGCAGTGGGCTTCTCCAGACCTATGCAGCTACACTGGGACTTCCCTGATGATCAGGAATGTATGGAGATGGGGATGCTTCTGTCAGTCTGTTTATCTATACTGGGACTCCCATGATGGTGGCAGGCATACAGGGGTGTGTTTGTCTGATTCCAATGGTGGGTAATGGCTGCACGAAGGAATCAAGGGCCTCCGAAGGTGGCCTGCAGGTGCACAGAGCTTACCTTGCTGTGTGTCCCTGCTTCTGCTGGCTGCCCACAGGAAAGGGCCTTCCAGTGGTGGTACCCAGCAGGCCAAGGCAGAGCTGCTGGTTCTCTCTGCCTGTGCTGCCTGCCCACAGTCTGCCCCACTCAGTGAGCCCCTTCTGTCACTGTTTGTCTTGCCAGTCACTGTTGGAGTACACACAGCGTCAGGGTTGGCCCTCTGCCTCCTAGTGGTTACCTGTGGGGATCAAGTACACACAGCATCAGGGTTGGCCCTCTGCCTTTTACTGGTTACCTGTGGGGATCAAGATGATGGTTGCCAGAGTGTTTGCAGGGGGGCAGGGCCAGAGCCCTGACCATGGCTGTTAGAGTATGCACAGGGGTGGGGTGGGCTGAGCTGATTACCAGTGGGGAACTTCTCGTAAGGGGAAGGCACATGAACATGAGCCTTTATTGTGTTTATAGGAAGCAACAGGCAAAGTGGGGTAAGCAGGTTTTAATACTGATTAGTTTGAATAATTTCTGGGACATAGAAGTTATTCTTAGTTGTCTGGAATTTTGTCCCAGGATGATTCTGAGAAGTGTTCAGTAGACCAGAATATGAGAACCTAATAAAGGAAGTGATCAAATTATGAATTGATTGTTTTGCCTATGAAAGGAACACTTGTAGCCCAGTGCTTTGCTGTTTTTAAATTATCTAATACTGGGAAAGGTGATTAGGAAAGCACAAAATGTCAAGACATCTATGTTAGCATTTTGTTGTTGTGACAAAATACCTGAGAAAAAAACAGCTTAAAGGAAGAAAGACTTATTTTGGCTTACAGCTTCAGAAACGTCAGCTCTTGATTTGCTAGACCTGTAGTGGTGATTGGGAGGGATCAATGATGCTTATTCATGGCTAACTGAGACAGAAAGAGAGTGAGAATGCTGCTTGCTGGCTTCATTCCTCTATTTTTAGGTTACATGGACCTCCAGACTATTGAGTGTTGCTGCTCACGTTCAGGCAGGTCTCCTTGCTGTTTGCGACGTTGATTGTCTTTGGAAGCACCTTCACAGACATATCCAAAACTGTTCTTTACTAATGTCCTAGGTGTTTCTCAGTCCAAAAAACTTTAATTGACAGTTTCAGAAAATGAAAAGCATAATAAATATAGTAGCATACCAGCAGTTTGGATAAGCATATTGATTATGAGCAACTTTAGAAGTTGGACCATATGAAGAGAAAATCATCAGTTTTCTACATTTTAAAGTTAATATTATTTTTAGTTGACAAATATTGTGTTTATAGGGGCAATGTCATGTTTTGATATAATGTCAAATGATTAAATCAATCTAATTAATATGCTAATTACCTCACATATTCTTTCCTTGTGGTGAGACATTTGAAATTTATTCTCAGCAATTTGGACATACCCAAAACATTATTACTAACTATAGTCATGCTATACAATAAATCTCAAAAATATTACTTTAATCTGACTGAGAATATGCACCCTTTTATCAACATTTCTCCTGCCTTCATCTTCTAGTAATTAAATGTACTTTTTATTTCAATAAACTAAATAAAATACACTATGAATCAAATTTTTGGTTTTATCTTTAGTCTGGTCTAGAATTCATTCATATTATGCTAGCAACATTGCAAGAGCTAGGATTTTCAGTTTCTGTAATAATATAGCTAGGGTAATAGGTGTTCTGAATCCTCAAAAATCACGAATCTTGAAATTGACATCTCTGTTGTACCCAGTAATATGTCTCACTATGCTGGCACAAGTTTGAAATTTATATATTGAATGTATAAATTTCTAGGTTGTGTAATGGGTTCACTGTTATAATCAAATCAAGTAATACTTGAAAGATTACCTGAAAATGGAGCACTACTATTAACTTTGACCATTTTGTCCCTTTAATATCATTGCCTACTAGAGGTCCTCATAAATATATCTGATCAGTGTTTCAACACACTAATATATTTTTACTTGCCAAGAAATAAATGGGGGACAGAGGGAAAGAAGAGAGAGAGAGTGCTTGTTTTTCCCACTGCCTTATCAATTTTTTCAGCTACTCTGACAATAACCCTGGGGGAATCTTTGTAGCTTACATCTCTCTGACCCTCCATATGCCAATCAGTACTCTAGTCATATGACATAACATTACTAGAATCTTTGGAACTTGTCTTAGTTTTCTCTCCTTGCTGAGACAAAATATCCAACACTCGATTTAAAGAGTGAAAGTTTTATTTAGCTCACAGTTTATAGAGGTTTCAGTTCATAATCAGCTGTCTCCAAGGCAGGGTGGTTTCCCAGAGAACAATTCATGGTGGAAAGAAGATATAAAAAGCAAAAAGGAGTTACCACAGCTCTTTCTGTCCCTTATATCTTATTCGTATTAGTTAGTAAAGAACTCACACCCTTAGTCTTAGTGCTATTGAACCTAGCGTTGAACCATGAGTAAACATCAACATCAAACACTCTAGATCCAGCTCCTCTGAAAAATCCCCATCAATGATTGTATAAGTTTTGAGGGGACATCTAAACAAATGCCATAACATTCTGCCCCTGAACTCCTAAAGACTCATGTACATTTCTTTATGCAAAAGGCAGTTAGTCCATCTCTAAGAATTGCCAAAGTCCTAACAGTTTCAACATTGCTGAAAAGTTCAAATCCAAATTTGCCTTTGAGATTTAAAGCAAACTCTTAGCTGTGAGACTCTGTACAAATGAAAATACAGTTAACTTGCAATATTCAATGGCACAAGATAGACATTTCCATTACAAAATTTACAAATAGGAATACAAAAGAATGCAAACAAAGGCTAAAATCCAGCAGGGAAAATATTGTATGCCACAGCTCTACTTCCAGCATCCTTGGAATCTGTGGCAAGGTGTGAACTCCAAATAGCTTGGGTGACTCCATCCTTAGGGCACTGCCAATGTTTGTAGCTTCCATGGCTTCTCTCTTGGGCCAGCTCTGCTCCTTCTTTGCAGTTTTCTTCAGACGCTCAGATGATCTATGTTCCTGGCTTCTCTAAATTTCTGGGGTCTCTGCTGCATCTTTGGTTTCAAATTCACAGCTTCACATACTGCACCGTAAGAGATATACGGCCTCATCTCCATGGCTTTCTTCTGAAATCTAGGTGGAAGGTTTCCTGATCCTCCAAATCTTCCATTCTGCTTGCACCTAAAACCAGTGCCACATGGATTATGTCAGACTCTGCCTCCAGCTGGAGCAGTAGCCAGACTTCCTTCTCTCTTGGCTGTAGGGGTCCAGTAATTATGAAATAAATCCCAAGGCACAACTTCACGAGGCTGCTGCCATTGTGGAACAAGGTGCCCTGGAACTCTGTTCTCAAAGCAAAGTCTTTCACTTTTGCAGTTTTGAGGCTGAAGAGAGTGGAATTCTGCTGCTTCTTGTGATGCCTTTAGACCACCTTTTCTTTTCTCCTATTCCTTCTCAGCAGTGACTATCTCTCTGCTCTATCTTTGCATTTCATACCTTTAGCGGCACTTGCTTTCTGTCCAAACTCAAATGTTTTGAATCATTCCACTGGCCACTTTGCTCTTGATTCTCAATATAGATCTAGCTAACTGCTCCCAGCAATAGCCGTGCCACTGCCACATTAGAATGCCTTGAAATTTCTTCTGCAAGATTAGTTAGTATGCCACCCTTAATTTTTGTCTCAAGCAAAGTTTCTTGACATGAGCCGAATGCAGAAAAAACTTTCTTTCAAGGTGCAGTACACATTATCGTGAATCCAACAGCTAATACAATCCTTCTTCCTAGTCCTCCTGAGCCTGGTCTTCAGAGACAGGCTTTCTATCAGCCTTCTGGTCTTCTGAGCCCTTACAAGAATCTCTCATCAAGTATTGCCTATGGGGTTACAGCTCTAACTTTTCAGCTAGCATCTCCAAACCATTCCAAATGCATCCCATAAGCTAGTCCCAAAGGCTCCTGAGCCACATGGTCAGGTATAGTCATAGCAATGACCCTGCTACCCAATTCTCTCTTTGTTATTTTTCTGTCATTGCTGAGACAAAATGCCTGACACTCAAATGAAAGGGTGAAAGGGTTATTTAGTTCACAGCTTATAGAGGTTTCAGTCCATAATCAGCTGGCTCCAAGGCAGGGTGGTTTCACAGGCAAGATCTGTTCATGGCAGGCAGAAGCTAGAAAAAGCAAAAAGAATGGCTGATCTCTTTCTATCCCTTACATCTTACCCAAATTACTTAGTGCAAGTAACACTCACATTCTTAATTCTAGTGTCCTGGTGCCATTGCATAATAAATCAATCTCAGCATCACACACTATAGATCCAGCTACTTCTGAAAAAGCTCCACCTATTGTTACAGGCAACTGAGTTAGATAAAAGTATTACAGGCAGTCAGACAGGCCTAGATCCTGGAAGGTACCAGGGCAGGAGGCCAGATACCTTGCAACTGTGGGTGAGACAGATATTTCCTGTTGTGGGCCAGGCCTCACTACAAAAGATTAAACAAATGCACCCAAATTCTAAGGTTTGATATTCTAATGAGTTCTCTATTACCCTGAGGAAGCCAGGAGTCACTATCCCAACCCACTTTGGGAAGCCACTGTTCTGTCGGAATGCCCACTTGCTTCCCTATTTGTCCCCAATTTAATCAATTTTACTTGAGCAATTAATCTTATTGGTTGACCATAGTTCTGTCCCACCTTATGATCACTTGCCTTGAGATTGTCCATGTTTTTGCAGGCCTAGACCTGCCTTGCTTTGTGGTTTTACTGTATAAATATACTAAAAAACACAGAGCCTTTGGCAACCCAATTGGGATCCCTTCTGTTTCTCAGACAGAGCTTTTTTTCTCTCAATAAATATATTCTGCTCTTAACCTCCATTGTTCCTAAAATCCATTCTTCAATTTTAGAGAATATGAGCTCATATTGCACATATAATGGGTTAGAAGTTTTGTTCCTTTATATCACTAAAACCACATGAGACTTTGGGGGAACCTCTAGACACAAGCAATAATAGACGTCACACTTACTTCTCCATCTTAACAATCTCTACTCATATTCATGTTATTTTAAGTCTCCCTAGCCTGTGGAAGCTTTTATTTAACTATGTCCCTGATCTATTTCTTATGTTCTATTTTCTAACCCAAATGTTTCTCAATCAGAGATTTTCTAGATCTACTGGATCCAGATGTGGTACTTTCCTGCTGTCAAGACCTACAACATTTGGATTTTATTTTCCTTTTTTTTTTTTTTTCTGCTCCATGTAGTATAATATTATGGCAATGTTTGAAAAGAAATTCAGGAAAAACTCTGGACAGAGGTCAATATTAAATTGTAGCCCCCATTCTATCTAAATTAAGGCAGCCACGGAAAGGGACCATAAATAATATATGTAAATTGAATGCATGCTACTTTAATTTGTTTTGGGAGAAGTTGTTCCTTTTGTTAAAAGACTGATGGAATTTCTTTGGGGAAGGACTGGGAATTTCACTGGGCAATTTATTCTGGAATTAGCCTTAGGGAAGCCTATCAGCTGATTTCCTTGTTAGCCAATCTCATCCCAGGGAAACTTCCATAACAAGGTCAAGGAGTACGGCTTTTAGTCCTTGTTTGATAGAAAGTGGATCAAGTCCACAGTCTCTTTTACAAGTGCCCAGGGATAGTCTCCATCCTGCTCCTGCTCCCAGTCAGAATCAAGGATGCGCAATCACCCAACGTGAGCAATGTTGCACTGATAATGAAAAATGAAATTTTTACCTTTGTGCTGCATTCTGAAAGCAATGCCATATGGTAATTCTAAAGAGTGAAAGGAATAGGAAATCCTTTGCCTGGTTTATCTCAGTACATTGAAATTTCTATTTTATTATATATATAATATTTTATATGTATTTCTTTTATATATATAAAAGAAAAGCTTTTTTTTAAAATTGTAAAGCTCTCATTTATGTACATATATATAGGATATATATGTTAAGTATTATGTTTAAACTTTATATAAATTCAAAATTGATTTATAACTATGCAATATTAATGCATAAATAATGCTTAAGTTTGAAGATTTATTTCTTAGGAAATAAATTATACTGGGATATTTCTTGGGAAATTTCTTGGGAAATAAATTCTACTGGGATATTTATCCTTGATAAATTCCTTACCTTCTGTGTGTTAGTTTTTGAATCTATAAAATAGGGAATAGTGAGAATTAAATGCATTATTAAAAACAAAATTCTTGAACGTTGCAGTTAAACAATGTGGTATTAATAAATGTTTAAATGGAACTTTAAGACAGAGGAGAGAAAAAAAGAAGAAAAAAGGAAAGATATTATCTTTATAAAAGGACTGTAGAGATACTGAAAAGTAGAAGTCATGTTTTATATATGTATATTTCCTTTACAAGACATAACTGACAGTCAGCAGTCTGCCCTACGTATCCAGGACGCACTGATTACAGGACCTTCACAGATACCCAATCCTTTGACTGCATAGGGTCCATCTAACCTACAAATATAGCCAACACTCTTATGTATTTTAAATCCTCTCTAGATTGTTTACAATGTTAAATAAATAGTTGTTATAGCATATTAATTAAAGATATTGATTAAAAAACATCTGTGTGTTCAGTGCAGACATAAATATTATAGGTCTACTTGCATAGTCTAAAATAAAACACAAGACATTAGTACTCACTGGATCCTGGAGACAGACCAGACTGTAAAATGAGGGGATTCCAGAGCACAGTGTGTCTGTATGGCTCTTCCTTTGATTGCATATGGCATAATACTTGGTACACAGCAAATTCAAGTTTTGCTTCCTTGAACTTTCTGGAACTTTAAAAAACTATTTTCAATTTTCATCCCAGGGTTTGTTTAATTTGCAGATGTGGAACCCATGGATATTGAGGGCAGAATGTCCTCAGTAATTGTTTAAATATATGAGTGAATAAGTGAATGAATACAAAGGACTACCAAATTATAGTCAGCTACAGTTGACTGAAGCTTGTTTACATTGGTAAGACTTTGCACTGGATTCATTAGTTGCTTTTGGTGTTGTGAAACCTTAACCACAGATGTAAAAATGTGCCCTTCTAGACTTTAGGGCACATAAAGAATTTGACAGTCATGATGAAGGATCTAAAGAGAGAAGCACTGTAACTGTCATGGTAATACATATGGTTCTTCTACTCTTCTATGCTTGTTTAACTGAAATCAGTATCAAGTCCCACAGTCTTATATACCCACCCTCCCTTAGTCTCCTTAGATCTAGTAGCTCTATCCATTTTGGGGCTTCTTGAGAAATTGTGAGTCAGGATCCTGGTATAGATGCCACGTTTGAATCTGCAGTGACCATAGTGATTTAATATGCTACCCCTTAAAAATATTTACATTTTAGAGAGTTCATAAATGTTAGAGAATTTGTTATTCTATTTATTTCTTTATTCAACAATCATGTGAAAATATTGAAAAGTCAAAGATTAATAAAACATGGTCCTTGGCCTCAAGGAATCCACATAAACATTGACCATTTTTTACATTTAGTCATGAGTAGGGTAGATACTTTGATTGATTCTCTTCTTGGCACCTCTCAAATTACATCATGTAATTATTGACCTGAAACATTATTTTGGAACTTGAGACAACTCTGAAAGGTGGAATGTAAATAAATAATTAACTGCCTAAAAATTCATCCTACAGTGTCACAAAATGTAGATCATTAAATTGGGTTAGTCTTAGGCTTCTATGTAGAGTTTCCATACTGATTATTCAAAATTACAAGTAAGAAGATGAGTTCATATATGACATAAGTTAATATCTGAAAACTAATCAGAAAATTCTGATTGTATGAATTATTATTATTATTGCAGAATCAATGTATTGCCATTGAAAGACTCATGTAACAGTAGCAAATTTAGAAGTTATTTAAATGAAAATGGAAACACACAAAGCAACATCTGTAGGATAAAGAAAAACAGCAGCATGAAGAAGGAAGTTGATAATAATAATTGCATACATTAAAAGTACAAAAACTTTGAATAAACAACATAACAAGTAAAAACCTAAATTAGTAAAAGGAAAACCAGTGTAAAAATTTAAAAACCTGAAATGACAAGACCAATGAAATGAAAAATGGATTTTTAATATATGTATTGCCAATGCAAATACAAAAGATAGATTTTAAATATATAATAAACTATACAAATTTTTAGTCAGACATTTAGTCTTTATTAAAAGTTTGTAGGGTAAATGTTTAAGTAAAATTAGATTTGAAGTAAGAAGACATTACATCTGAGGTCATAGAAATACAAAAGATCATGAGAAACTGCTATGAAAACTAGCTCCCAAGTAAATTAGACCACTAGAAGTGGCTAAATACCTGGCACAGACAACTAATAATTACTGAATCATGAAGAAATAGAGAATTTTAATATAGAGAAATATTGAATCAGTAATTAAAAATCTATTAAAAAGAAATCTAGGACCTCATAACTTTACAGATAAACTCTACAAAGTATTTAAAGAAGAACAAAAATTACATTTTTTACAAATTATTAAAAAAATTTGAAAATTTAGTATGCTATTGAAAGTCTTAACAACAGCAATTAGGTAATAGGAAGCACTAAAGGGTACCCAAATTAAAAAGAACAATTTTAAATTATCCATGTTTGCACGTGACATGCTTTTATATATAGAAACATCTAAATACTTCATTAAGAAGTCATTAGAACTGATAAATAATTCAATAAAGTGTGCCATATAAAATCAATTTGCATGAAGTGCAGTCTTACACACCAATAATGAAATTGCTAAAAAGGAAGTTAGGAAAGAAATTTCACTCAAAATTGCCAAAAAACAAAACAAAGCAAAGCAAAACAAAACAAAACAAAACAAAACAAAAGAAAGCTCTAAGAAGAAATTTGACAAAGCTGAAACACATCTGTAATGCAAACATAGAATATTGTTAAGAGAAATTCAAAAGGACACAAAAAAGTGGAAAAATTACCTACAGATTCAATATAATCATGAAAACACCAATGACAATCTTCACAACATAGAAAAATAATTCTAAAATTCACCCAGAATCATCCACCTCCCACACAAAACAACCCAGACCAGCCAAAGTATTTCTGAACAACAACAGCAACAACAAAAAAGATGTTTTACAACATCTAACTTCAAAATATTCTGCAAATCTATATTGCATAAAAAAAACAAAAGCCGACCTGTTGTCAGATGAAACAGAACAGAGAACCTAGAAATTAATCCACATACATGTAGTCAACTGGCTTTTTGATGAAGGTGAAGAAACATATATTGAAGAAGATCAGTTTCTTCAATAAATAGTGATAGAAAACAAACACAAATATAGGGGTACCTCAGTTTGCAAACTTAATTCTTCACAATTTTAGTTGTGAACAGACTTGATCATGAACTAAATCAAATTTCCTCATTCAGTTCAATATAAATAAAGTTAATCTGTTCTCATCCCTATGAATGTGATTGCAAACTGATTTTGGTTGCAAACCAAATCAAAATTTCCTGTAAGGTTCAATGAAAATAAGATTGGATCCTTTTGAAACTCATCATATCTTTTATTCACAAAAATGTGAAAAAGAGGAAAGTAGAGTACAGTATGAAGAGAGAACTGGCCTGGCTTGAGACGACTTCTGACTTCTGGCTTAGAGGACAGGAAAGTGGGTGGAAAGAAGATCATTGTTTGGAGTGAGAGTTCTTTTCCATAAGAACACTGGGGACATCTCCAGGGGTTTCTGCTCTTCTTTGTTTCTTAGTTGTAGGGTCAATTCTAATCCCCTCCCTCAAAAAATCTGTCTAATGTTGGAGGCGAAACTGTCTGTACCATGGGTATTTTGGACAAGACCATGGCTTCTGAGTTTGGCAGGGACCCTTGGGAAGTGTGCACAGCTCAGGGAGCTGATGCACATAGTAACTTGACCCACGCTTGAAATAATACAGACAGTTTCCTCTTGTTTTCTATGAAGCCACCAAGGCATTCTGTTAAAGATTAGATCTTTTCTATCCTACCCTCCCTCAAAGTCCCCGTGAACTTATTCATATGCTGACTGTATAAATAAATACACTGTAGCTGCCGGGCAGGCCTTACTCCCATCAGGAGAAAGGGCTCCACCTGACCTCAGCTCTCTGTATATTGGTTCCTGTCTTCCCTCGCCATACTCCCTCTGGAGTTTGGAGAGCTGCCCTGGATGCAGCATAATGTTACTTATTTTTTCCTGCACTGCATAACCCTCTAGAAATAAGAGACTATGTTATTGTTCATCAGATTCAACATTTCTCATGATAGTTATGTTGGGGTGGTACTTCTCAAAGAAATCTTGACATTTATTCTATTTTTCCAAAATGGATTGTATTACATCATTGCTAACGCCAACCCTGTTTTCCTCTTCCTTAGTGATGCTCCTCAGCAAGTGCCTTCTGCTGCTTATTCTACAGTTCAGCAAGTTCTTTCAGTGTCAGTTCATCCCTATGGTCAACAAGAAGTTCCTCCATGTCTGCACCATCAATGTTCATACCAATACTTTTACCCATGCACGCAATTTCCTCCCCTACCTGTCTGTCAGACAAAATCATGTTCAGTGATGCATTCTGGGCAGTTTGTTCCAGGCTGAGTTAAGGTCTCTTCTCAGGCTTTATCAGTGAGGTTGATGCAGTGGAGGGTATCAAAGTGTGTCTTCCAAAATTCTTTCAGAGTCAAAGACCTCTCTTCTATGACAATAAAAACACCTGTTGAAGAGTGCCTTTCTATACAGCTTCTTGAAACTACAGACACCTTTCTAGTCAATGGGCTGCAGAAGAGGTGTCATGTTGGGGATAGAGAGGAACCTGAGCTCTATGAAAGTTATACTCAGTCATCTATATCATCTTCCAAGGCTGGAGGGAGTGCTAGGGCATCCTCCATCAAAGGGAGGCACCTTTCAGGCAGTTTGCTGCCAGGAAGGTGTTTATTAACAGTGGGTGTGAATGCCTCATTCAGACATTCAAAGAACAACTACCACACATTTGCCTTGGCTCCCCACATGACAGGCAGTCTGGCCGTGTTCACACTCTGTTGCTTGAACACACTAAGGGTCTGCAGATGTTGTGCCAGTAGTGCCTTAATCTTCAGATCAGCTCTTGAATTTTCACACAGGGAAAGGGTCAATCTATTCTTCATGGGTTTATGCTCTGGAAGTGCATTTGTCCCTTGTATAATACAGGTTCTGTTATACAACTTCTTCTAGAAGACTACCGTTTCATAGAAGTTAAAAATTTGTTAAGCAATATATCATTCTACTTTCATGAATTCTGTGAATTCCTGCTTGTAGGCTTCTGAAACAGCCTTGTCAAAACTGGAAGCCTCACCATGTCTTAGCACACTGTGGATGGCACTTAAATATCTTGTGAGATTTATAAACCTCTTTCTACTTGTTTCAAATTAATTACTTCTTGCACATATAGAGGGCTTTTCTTGCAGTAAATAACTGGAACCTCCTCACTTTTTCACAGATCATAGTTCCACTAATGCTACAACCTTCTAGCTATTTCTCATTCAATCACTAACAAAAGTTTTTCCCTTTTCTTCCAGGACTCGTGTCCTCTACTTGGTTTAACATCATTACTCCTTTTGCCATGTCGATTCCTTTACTGGCATCTTTATTTCTCAAAATACCTATGGTTGTTGATTTCATCATCTTGTACTCCAAGGCCAAATCAGTCACATCAATACCACATTCATACTTTTCTACCTTCAAAACCTACTGCTTAACATTTTCTGCTCTGAACTTTTTTGTTACCTTCATCATTGTTCAGCACTTTCTCATCACCTTCATTTCCACTTTGCATGTGCTTTTCACCACCATGTTTATTCTGCACTTTCTTTGGAGCCATGCTGGACTGAACAATACTGTATAGTAATGTATGTGCTAAAAAGCACACAAGAAAACTTCAAATCAAGTGTACACAAGTATGTCTGCAACCATGATCTTGACTAGAAGAAGCCATGATCACGTGTCAGAGTGGGAAAGATGGCTGTGTTCGTGCAGAAAAGATGACCTTGGTCATGCTCATCACCCAATGCAGAGTTCATGAACAAAAGCCAATGCTTCTATTTCCAAACTCAATTCTTCATGAACAGAAGCATTCACGAACTGAGGCATTACTGTATACCTATGTGTACACACACACAAACACATACACACATAAATGTTGTTAGATCCTTATCTCTCATCATATGCAAAAATCAACTCAAAACGCATTTAAACCCAAGGGTAAGAGTTAACACTATGAAAATACTAGAATAAAACATAACGCAAGTGCTTCAAGACATTGGGGCAGACAGAGTTTTTCTTGGACAAAACCTCAAATATACATACAGCAAAAGTAAAAACAGACTAAGAAAGTTCTGTCCATCAAGGCAAGTCATCAGTAGTGAAGACACAAATGGGAGAAAATATTTCTAACTTATTCATCAGAGAAGAAATTAATATCTAGAGCATACACAGAAATCAAATCTTATCCAACAAATTATTCTACGAACAATAGGCAAATGAGTAGACAATTCTTAAAACAAGAAAAACAACCAATACATTATTGAAAAATGTGCAAGATCAGGAATCATAAGGGAAATTCAAGTCAAAATCACAGTGAGATAGGAGCAGCTTACCCGAACTGAATGACTATCATCAAAAAAACCAAAAAACAATATTCTGGAAGGATGTAAAGAAATAATTTTTAGCCAGGGATTTAGCTCAGTAGCATAAGTGCCTGCCTGGCAAGTACAAGGTCACAAGTTCGATCCCTGATACAAAAAAAAATAATGCTTATTCATTTGTAGTTAAAATGTAAATCAGTATAGCCACCATGAAAGATAGAATGGAAATTTCCTAAAAAAATAAAAACAGAACTAATGTAGAATTCAGCAATCCTACTATGGTGGGCATATTTAAAGGAAAAGACATCACTATGTCAAGGAGATACCTGTGCTCCCATGTTTATTGAAGCAGGATTCACACTAGCCAGGACATGGAACCAACTAGGGTGTCCATTAATGGGTGAATAAATAAAGTAAAGGTGACAGAAATACTATAGAGTGTTACTCATCTGTAAAAAATGAAATTCTATTATTTTCATCCAAGAGAATGGAAATGGAGGACAACATGTTTAGTGAAACAGCCAAGAACAGAAAGGCAAATGTGTATCATGTTCTCTCTTATTTGTGGAAACTGAAAAGTTGATATCTCAGAAAAGAGAGAGAGAGAGTAATTCTGGTCACTTTATTAGGATTAGGGAGGAAAAAGAGGTTAGATAAGGGACATGAAAACAGATAAGAGGAGTTAGTGCTGATGTTTCAAAAACTAGTAGGATAACTTAAAAATCAGAAAGAGAATAGAAAAGAAAGATAGGAACTTTATTTTAATTAACTGCAGTTAATTTCTAGGGATTACACTGTGCATGCCATATGCTTTAATCTACTTTAACCATTTCATGTATTTCATATAGATTAGCTATTTCACTGGAAACTAAAATTCATATATATAGATAGATATAGATGAGATAGAGATAGAGATAGAGATAGAGATAGAGATAGAGATAGATACAGATATAGATGTGTGTGTGCCTGTGCATGTGTGTACACATGTATATGTAGTCATTCATGGATTCACAATTGCAGGACAAGACTGAAAGTGTAAGCTTGTGACAGTAAATTCTTTGTAGGGTTCTGTCTTAGTCATTTTCCCTATCACAGAGACATCCACAGCGAAGACATGGAGAGGTTTATTTTGCTTCCGATTATAGAAGTTTCAGTTCACTGTCCACTGGCTCCAGGGCAAAACATCCTGGTAGTGGGGAATAGAGGAGGAAAAGTTGTTAGCTCCATGGCAACCAGGAAGCGGAGAGTAAAGGGAGGAGCTGGGAAAAGAGCTTCACCCTTCCAGGTCCTGCCCCAATGACCTCTCATGCCTGTGAGGGTGTATAACTTTGGAGGGATATCAAGATAAAAACCATAACAGGTTTTTTGGTCCCACTTTGTGTTATATAAAATTCTCTTCTAGACGAAAGATGGTTCATGACTTGGGAAGGGTCCTATCTATTTTCTTCAAGGTCTTGTTAATGTAGCTGAGTTAATTCAATGTAACACATCAACAAATATTTAAATGCTAATTTTGCTTCACAGAGTTGTGTGACATCAAGGAACAAAACAGAAAAACATTTGTTTCCCAATTTGCAATGAGGAGATTACAATTTAATAATAAATCTACTAAATGAGTATATGATATATTATAAAGGAAGATAATGGTAATAAACAAACAACTTTGATATTTGCCTACATAAAACTGAAAGTATTGATTGATGAGGAATGAATTTTCACTTGTATAGTGTTTTTTTATTTTATTTTTTATTTTAAAGAGAATAAAACAAAAGAGGGCAGAACAAAGACTATCAGAACAGAACAACATAAGCAACACAGCACTTTACAATAAGAAACCGGACATTAACAATAGCTATCAAAATATCTCTTTCTCTGCTATAGTTGAACATAGTTTCAAATACAATAATATTAAACATACCAAAATAGTATAAAACCATTCAAAAGAATGAAATAATTATAGGACATTCTGAACTGAATAACAGAGAATGATCAATGTCTACTATAATATCTCATTTTCAATGAAAATATTTGTTTATACTATCACATGTATTAAAACCCCAGCAAGACACAATGTGATAGAACTGATGGTAATAGCAGAGTAGAAGCATGGTAGGACTTCTAAGCAAGGTGTTATTAGATCAGCAATGGCTACCATAATGTTTTGTTTTCTGCAAAACAGCTGTTCATGCCATCATGCATGACGAAGATTAAAACAGATTAAAACCATTCCAACTGATGAATGAAAACATTGAAAGGCTTCAAAGCAATGAAATGGGAAATCATGATTACCATAAAATCTTATATACTCTTACCAACTCTCATACTAGGGAGACTATATGGTATTTACACATGTGAGTTTGGTTTATTTCACTTAAGAGAATGGTCTCAAGTCGTGTCCATTTATTTATAAATATCTCAATGTGTTCATTCTTTATAGCTGAGTAATACTCCATTGTATAAAAATGCCACAACTTTTTAAATCCATTCCTCAGTTGATGGGCACTTAGGTTGTTTCCAAGATCTGGCTATTACAAATTGTGCTGCTATAAACATGGGTGCACATATATCACTGTAAGATCTAAATATTAAAACAGAGACACTAAATCTGTTGGAAGACAAAGTAGGTAAAAAATCTTGAAGATATAGGGGTAGGTAGAGAATTCATGAACAAGAATCAAACCGCATGGGAAATATTTCCCAGAATCAATAACTGGGACCATATCTTATTAAAGAGTTTCTGCATGTCGAAAGAGATTTCCAGCAGAGTGAAAAGAAAACCCACAAATTGGGAAAAAAATCTTCATGGATTGTCCCTCAGACAAAGGACTTCTGTTCAGAACTTATAAAGAATTTTAAAAAGTCAGACCCTCGAAATTCAAAGACCTAATCCAAAAATGAGCATCTGAAATGGATACACAGTTCTCAGATGAAGAAATACAAATGGCAAATAAATACATGAAAAAATATTCATCATCATTAGTCATGAGAGAAATGCAAATTAAAACCACAATGAGATGCCTTTTCACCCCAGAAAGAATGGCCAGGATAAAACAAAAAAACTACCAACAACAAATGCTGGAGAGGCTGTGGGGAAAAAGGACTCTCCTGCACTGTTGGTGGGAGTGTAGACTGGTGCAACCACTGTGGAGGTCAGTCTGGAGATTCCTCAAAAAGCTGGGTTTGGAAGTCCCCTTTGACCCAGCTATTCCACTTCTAGGAATATTCCCAGAAGAACTGAAAACATTATAGTGTTTTAATCCATGAAGATGATACCTCCTTGGTCTTGCACTTCTTTTATGTCTCTGATATTTTGTAATTTTTCCATGTAGGGATTTGGTTATGTTTACAATTAAACATATTCATAGGTATTTAACATTTTAAAGCAGATTGTCCTTAATATATTGAAACATAGTAGATTTGGTATCTTAATAGATTGGGTATCTTGTAACTTCTAAATTCATTAATTAAACTATTTTGGAAACACTGAAAACTTACAAAAAAGTTACAAGAATACTACAATATGTTCTTAAATATACTTCACCAAATGTTAAGATGTTATCACATTTTAAATCATTTTGTCTACTATCATTTAACATCCATCATTATCATAACTGCTTAATTATCTAAGAGTAAGCTATATTCAGAACATCCATTCCTAAAAACTCTTAGACGTGTGTCTTAAAAATGAGGCCATTTTTGTTTTGTGAAAACAGTTAAATTACAAAGTATGTATAATTAATATTTGCATAACACTATCATCTAATCTACAGTCTATTGACAATTTTTAAAAACATGTTGAACAATTTTATTTTTCCTGATTCTGTATCCAATCATTGATCTCATGTTGCATCCTACAATAATATTTCCTTGGTTTCCTTAACCCACACACGTTCTTTAGTCTTGCTGTCTCTTATGACAACGCATTATTGAAGTGTAAAGGTCAGTTGTTTTTGTAATTGCCCTCAATTTTTGTATGATTGTTTACTCATGATAAGATTCAGATTATTCATATTTGATTGAAAACCACATAAACGATGTAATATTTTCAGAGTATCATATTAGGAGAAATATAATTCAGCTCATCTCAGTTTTTTTTTTTTTTTTTTTGTACCAGGGATCGAACTTATGACCTCGCACTTGCCAGGCAGGCACTTAAGCCACTGAGCTAAATCCCTGGGCCTCATCTCAGTATTGATTGCATTAATTACATGCTGATAAAATATTTGGAATGCATTTGTTTAAAATCTATAGCTAACATTAAATGCTTGATTTTATTTTATATAGTTTCTAGGTAATTTCATTACATTTCTACTTCACATGGTTGCCCTAGGGCACCCTCTGAAAACATAAAACAAAAGATATGACAGTAAGTCATTGGAAAAGTGGAAAACAAAAAATCTCAAAGGCAAGGAAAGAAGTAAACAATAGTAGGGAGACATAGAAAATGATGTATTTCAAATGGTATGTTCAAATTCAGCCATATTAATAGTTATATCAAATGTAAATGCTTTAGTTATTCCAACAAATAGAGAAGGTCAGAAGGGTGAAAAACGTCCTTATCTATACACAGTCTATATGAAATCTGTTTTTAAAGACAGATAAATATAAAAACTAAATGACAGAAAATAAAATACTTCGCAAATCTTAATCACAGGAAACCTGTACTGACAATGCTAATATCCAACAATTAGAGACATCAACACAAGTTAGAGAACAATACATAAAAATATATAATTCCTAATAATGAGGATTCTATTTATGAGGAAGATAAAACTATCTTTAAAAACTATACCAAATAACATGTTTTTAAACATGTCAAAAAAACCTGCAGAGCTCAAAGGGAGAAATAGATAAATCAATAGTTGTGGCTGTGAATATTTCAATTCTGTCCCTCAATAAAAAATAATAGCTGAAGCACAGAAATTGGAAACATCATTTTTATAACATTCTGACAACAGCACAATCCTCATTCTTTTCAAGTGCACATGAAACAATCATCAAGATAGACTGCAGTCTCAACTAGAAAACAAACAATTTTAAAGAATTAAAATTTTGCAGATTTCCATTGATTAAAACTGAATCAAATTAGAAATCAATAATGAAATGATATCTTGAAATCCTAAAACATTTGGATATTAAATAATACATTCTAGACAAAATAGGAGTCAAGCAAGAAATCATAAGATCAGTGAATATTTGACCTTAATCTAAAGGATAACATGACATTTCAACTTTATAGACTATATCTAAAGAAATAAGTAAGATATCAACAAATAGAATGAAAGAAGAGACGTAATTATCAATCTTGATGAAGTTGGAAAGCTAATAAGGGAATCTGTGAACAAAATGTCTTCTAAAATTCCCACCTCTACAAGTACCTGCATTGCATAATTATCTTGCTTCAAGTGTAACAGAGCCTATGCATATGATTAAATATGATGGAATTATTCCATGGTTACAGTGTGTAAGCCTCTGTACTATCAGGCTGGAGTAAAAGTCTCCTGCTGACCCTGGGGAAGTAAATTACCATGATTCTAGAAAAAGTGAAAGAGAATCACACAGCAACCAACTGCAGGTGACCCGTTGCTGGAGTGAGGTCCCCAGCTGTCCCACAGCAAGCAAATGAGTAAGTCAGGCGTAGATATATCCTGATAACCATGTGCCACTGAACTCCAGAAAGCAGTTTGGGCTACAATGTTTAGACGCAGCCTTGTGAGACACTGAGGTGAAGACTCAGTTACACCCTGCCAGGTTTCCAGCCAACATGTACGTGGTTTCACCTTACTATGTTTTTGACCACTTGTGTTGAAGAAGTGGAAGATGACTGCAGACGTTGTGCCAATAAATCTGACAACTTTCATAAAATGGAGAAATTTGTTGACTCATTACAAAACCTGGCATTGTAACAAAGAAAATCTGAATAGGCCTATATTTTTTCATAAGAATGAAGTTTCACAAACTGAAAATTTCCACAAGAAAGCATCGAGGTTCTTATATCTTCATTGGGAGACTCTATCAAAATCTTGGAGAAGAAGCCAGGTAAATCCTGCATAAATTATTTAAAAGAACATAGTGGAGGAAAAATTTTACAGTTTATCCTGGAATTCAAATTACTCTAATACTCAAACCAGACAAAGATATTACAGGCAAAGAAAACTATGATCAGATACTCAAAACTTCATTCAAAAAACAATAAATTAAGCTCAGTAATATATTAAAAGCAGGGTATATTACAATCAAGTGAGGTTTAGGTTAGGAATGCAACATTCATTTAACATTGGCCAAGGAAAGATTATTTCAGGAATATGTTTTATGCATTGTTGAAAAATCAATAAATGTCATTACCTCATCAAAAGATTTTTAAAAATCCATATAATCATAATAAAAACAAATATCTTCTTATAAAATTTAACATCTATTTCATGATAAAATCTCTATAAGTTAGATTAAGAGTTAATTTTCCTCAACCTAACAAAAGAATATCTACAATAAGTTTATAGCAAACATTAGATTTCATTTTTAATATTGAATATTTTCTACCTAAAATGGGGAGCAAGGCAAAAATTTTTTCTTGCCATTTCTACTTAAACTTGTT
>PVJX010024365.1:0-28160 GCA_004027295.1 Dolichotis patagonum
GGTCCCAAAGAGCTACACCATGTTTATAAAACAAAAATTAGAAAGTTTGATTCTAATTTGCCATTTGGAGTCTAGAAACTACAATTGCTTAAGGCCAAAATTACATTCTACACTCCCAATTGTATAGGATGCTCGTCTTTCTTCCAAATAGTCAAAAGCTGCATCAGTCAAAATGATGCCTATAAAATTGTGAAAACTGTTTGGATTAAAATTCCAAAACATCAGTAAAGAAATTTGTGTCTTAGTCCATTCCAGCTGTTATAATAAAATACCTTCCATTGGATAAACAATGGAAATTCTTACAGCTTAGAGGCCCGGGAATCCAAGACTAGAATAGTGGCAGATTCAGTGTCTGATGAGAACCTCTTCTGCATAAAGCAGCATTTTCTCATTGTGTCCTCATATAAGGGAAGAGTAAACAAGTTCCCTTAGGCTTTTTCACAAGGAATAATCCCATGCATGAGGCCCTGTGACCTAATCACCTCCAAGAGCCCCCCTCAATACTGAACTACTGGGGATGAGACCCTAACATTCATGCCACAGAAAAAGTATAGAATGCCCAAGAGGACATCTAAACTGGGTACTGCCAAGCTGGAAAGTTCTTTAAAAATCCTATTTTCCATTGGAAGCAAAAGGCTTCCGTTTAGTCTGAGGCAGCCATCCTCTGAGACAGTTCACAATGATCCTTCTCCTGGTATTCACAACTTTGTGTCCTTGGGTAAGTTTTCCAACATCACGCCAGGGCTCCGTCTCTGGGAGCAATAGCAGAAGGCAGACACAATGATACGTGACTTCTGAGCTTCCCTGGCGAGGCCCGCGTGATGAACAAATGAGGGAGGAGGCCCTCAGCCAATCTAGCCACCTCTGGATTCATGGTCCTCACACAGTTTCCATAAGCCATGAATCCATGAGTGTTGCTATCCACTCAAAATTCATATGCTGAAACATGTTCACTAGAAAGAGATCTACATGAAAAATATTCCTGCCAAAGATAGCATGCACAAAGGCACAGAACCATTAAACATGGTGATATACTAGGAAAACTGTCAAGAATTTAATATGGTTGGAGACAGAAATACATCCAATGAAGATAAAGAAACCATAGGGACAAAAATCACAACACCATTTATGGATTAAAGCACTAGACTTTAACTTGGCAATTTAAAATCTGTGCTTAACCATTGAAGAGCTTTTAAGTATACACATGTTCATTCATTCAACAAATATGAATAAAGCACCCATTTGGGGCAGAGCATTATGCTAGAATGGTGCTGAGATGCCACCACAGATGAGAAAAATCAGAAAAAAATATGCTATTGCATACTTACTTTAGGTAGATCCCTTTAGCAATTGTGCAGGGTATATACAGGCGTGGGAAAAGGAGGAAGGACAAAGAATTTTACAAATCCATTTCCAAAGTCAGCTTCACATTCCATCCTCCTTGTTACCTTAATCAGCTTCTATATTTTCCAAAGACACGAATTTAGTTTCTAGGATATCACTTTGTGCCGCAGCAGGGGATCTTCTAGGTCTACTCCCTGTAAGCTTCTCTCTCTCTGTCTGTCTCTCAGGACTCACTAACTGTCAGAATGGGAAGAGATCCAGGAGACTCGGGTCCACCCACGTACGATATGGAAAGCGAGGCCCAGGCAGGGAAGAAGGCCCCCAAGCCCTCAAGGCCGGTTGTATCAGAGCCAGCTGAATCTCAGATCTCCCAGGTTCCATCCCAGTGCTTTTTCTACCACATCTCACTAATGCCATCATCCTTGGACAGCTATGCTTCAGCAGCCCGCAAGAGCAGCATGCCACAAAAATACCCAGAGCATGGCAGAGATTTTAGCTTCGCTGAAACAGCGATGGCTTCATTCGGCAGCCGTCCAAGGTCCCTGCTAAGGCTGTTTTCCTCGACTCAATTAGACAGAGCACTGGGGGAAAAGCAGACTGAGAAACTCTCTGGGTTCTCATCTGTTAATTGAAGCCACTGTCAAATTTTCCACAGTATGACAAATGATCAAAGATTCCTCCCCTCTTTTCCTTATCACTCTCTTATTCCAAGGCAACATTAGGCTAAATTACAAGGAAGAAATAGTACAATCTATTTTAAAATGGAAATAAAACAGTCGAAAAGAAATGGACAGACCTAATCACTTAAAGATTTTTAAAGTTTGATGCCAAGGAGCACCCATGTCTCAAGGGAAGAGGATTTTATTTTGGACAATTTCATGCATGAATTCCATGCTGGCCCCGTCCCTACTGGCCTTGTTACAGTGCCCTATTGTTTAAGGACTCGCAGGCAGGGTCTCGGATCCCATGGGCGGTGGATGTATCAGAGACTGACGGATTAACAGCCTCTGCCTATATCGACATTCATATTCTCGACTGATGGTTAATTTATTTAATGAACAGCTTCTGTCCTTATAAAGCAGATAGGATATCAGCAGTGTATTAGACTGGGCAATTGATAGATGGGGGAGAGGATTCTTCATTCCCAGGGTCAATTCTTTGCATTTCATTTATTTCATTTACTCCATAAATACTTGTTTTCAAGTAACCATTTGTAACCATTAATCCTGCTGAGACTGGGGAAGGGGGTTATCATATTCCCAGCTGACTGAGGGATAGATGTCTTATGTTAGATGAAATTATGAACTTTCTCTTGTCTTTCTTTGCAGATTAATATGGTTTAAAGAGATGTTTGCATGTGACATTGGCAAGGAGTGGGTTGTGGCTGTTAACTCTGAAATATCAACTTCACTGAATTCGGAAACACCTAGCAGGTCAGTAAAGCATGTTCCTGGATGCGTCTGGGTGGGCCATGGAGGCGTGGCCTTGGGTACAATATATGGTCTCTTGTCTGCTCCTTTCTGGCACTGTTGTTCTACTACATTGCTTCTCAGCCTCCATCAACTATGCAGATTTGTTCTACCATATACCATGAGGTGTCTGCCTTAGCGCTGCCAACCACGTACTGGATCTCCTGAAACCATGAACCAAGTGAAATCTTTCCTCTTTTAAGAAATGAACGCCATGTATTGTATCTCAAGAGAAAAGCTGACTAACATACCAGTTTGAAAAAGGTTTAATTGTGTCTCCCAAAGATCCATGTGCTGGAAATTTAGTTCCTACTATGGCAATGTTGAATCTTTAAAAATGTGCTTGGTGGAATGTAACTGGATCGTTGGGAAAGCTAAAGTTAGGAGGGATTAATGTGTTCCCTCTGGACCCTAGTTAGTTCTTGTGTGAGTCGCTATATTATAACAAGAGCAACCCTCGCCCTCGAACCTCTCTAGTTTCCTGCCTCCCATGTGTTACCTCCCTGTCGCACACACTCCTGCCGTGTATGATAATATCTGCCATGTTGTGATGGAGCCAGACACCCCTCCCCAGTGCTAAGCAGATGCTGTTGCCATGTCCTTGGATCTCCAGACCTGTAAGCTAAATAAATATCTTTTCTTTATACATTTCCCAGTGTTGAGGATTTTGTTATTGCCACTAGAAGTGGAAATCTTAGCTGAGGATAGCGGTGCACACCTATAATCCCAGCACTCTGGCAGGCTACAGAAGACTGCCAAATCTGAGTGCCCCCTGGAGAACTTAGTGACTTACCAAGATGCTCGCCTCAAAATGAAAAAGGACTAAAACAAGCTGGGAGTATAGCTCAGTAAGAAGGCCCTGGGTTAAACCCCTATTACTGTAAAAAAAAAAAGGGGGGGGTGGAGGAGGGGGCTAATGTCTATTGTATGAGTACTTGGCCCCAGGATAGGATTGAAGCCTCTAGCTAAAATGTATGCCCTCCACCTCAAAATAGCCCAATCCCAGCGGCAAGTAAAGTAACCAAACAGTGAGCTCAGTGCCCTGAAACTCTCAGAACCAAATGAAGACAACTGAATAAACTAACTATTGAGTTGAAGACAGAAAGGCCAACCTAAGCACAAATCTACAAATTTGCTGACTGTTGATGGATGTTACTCCCAAATAACAGAAGAAAGACAGAAAAGCAAAATGAAAGTTCGTCCAACAGGAACAGAACCGAGGAGGGACCACTCTAAATAACAGGGACAATATAAGTTCTATTCAATACAGGCAGAGCCAAGAACCCCAATTATCTCCAGGTGAGATTTTTCAACCACTGAAATCATGAAAAAAAAAATCTCTTTTCCTCCATCCTTTGTGCTAACAGAGCATTCTCTCAGCTACACTCACTTCCTGCCTTTCATCATAACTATTCGTAATTATGCCTACTTCGCCTACTCCCCCATTACAAATCCATGAGGGTGCTGAATCTCTGGTGCCTAAACCACTGCCTGGTTACACTGATTTCACAGTTCGCATTGGTAAAATTAAGACGAGATCCCAAAATGCGGGACATGTTTCTCGTGGGAAACGCCCCCAACCCCTACTTAAGACTGTCAGTGCATAAAAACGTGGCTAAAAGGAGAGATCCTGGAGTCCAGCTGTCTGTGTTAAAATCTTGGCTGGCTCTTACCAGGCATGTGACCTTGAGACAAGTCGCTAATTCACCCTGTGCACCAGTTTTCTCACATGTTAAATGAGGATGGAAATAATATTTCCTAGCATTGCTTCATAGGAGGTCTAAATGAATTAATCTTTGGGAAAGAATTTAGGGAAAAAATAAGAGTACAGAAAACTGGTCTTGCCCAGAGATAAGAATGTAACTGAAAAATTGCTTCAGTGATACCTTATTTTGCTGTTTCAGAAAGTTACCCACTTAGGGGTTTGCCCCTCATTGGAGCTAAGTCTCAGTCTGATGCTTTAAACAATCTTTTAATTATCATTATTAATAAAAACAGTAAGCATTTGTTGCATAGTTTGGTGATTCGTACTTTTAAAAATGAGAATTACAGGAAAACTGGTAGCCCGAACAATATTTTACGTTCCTCATTACCCTATCCTCTACACCTTTGAATCAGTATTATACAAAAGAGATTGTGAGCCCCAAGGAAGTGGAAACCACATCATTTTTATCTTTGAAGCTTCAATAGTAAGTGTTTAATGACCATTTCATGAACACATAACTCATTCTATTCTGGGTCACATTTTTTACATATTTGCTGGATGTAAATGAAGCTATGAATCACACTGATACAAGTGTGCATGTGTACACATACATGTACATAATTTTATAATTTTATAGAAAGAAAAAGAGGCATGAGAGGGACCACAATGGAGGTTGTAGACAGAGCTGGTCATGAGTTATCCAGCCCTGATTTTATCCGTAATAACAAGCAGGTTTCCAAAGCATATTTCCCCTACGATAGGACAAAGAGCTACATATTTTATTGCTGAATTCCCGCAATGACTACACAGTTTAACATTATAAAATTTGCACATAATGTTTATAATGCCTATTTCTAGTCCAAAAATACTGATAATACTAAATAAAATGTATTGGGGGCAAAATCCCTTCAGCCCCCATATAGTGACACGGCCACAGGAAAGACGTCAAACAACATAATCATGCCAGACTTAATCCTCCCCTTTATGAGCCAAGACACCCCTGACTGCTCCCGGGAGGCACAGAAAATTCCCTTCTGGTGGTCTCCTGAACCTTTTATTGCTGGAAAAGACCAAATCACAAGAGATAATTTATCTTTACACAAGTTGTAAATACTAAACCAAATCTCATCCACTTTCTTTTCATTTTCTTCTTTTGAGTTCAATCTCTGGTAACCCATTGCTGCACCAGACTTAATTAAACAAAACACTACTGCAGGCAGGTTAGGACCAGGAGATTTCCCAGCTGTATTATCCTGTAAGAGAGGAAGATTTGGAAAAGAATTCTAAGTGACAGAACATTACATGTAGTTTCACCAGTGATGAACACAAAATTTCAATAGGCTTAAGGAGTTATCATTTATAATTTCTTCCTTCATCCTAAATTTTAGGAATAAAGGGAGAATTCCAGCAAGAAGTTAGAGTGAAGTTTAAGGTTAGGTCATTGTTATGTAATCAGAAAGCCTATCTATCCATTTACATTTTGAGAGAGAGATAACTCTCTTATTTGAAGCAGTTTTTTTGTCTTTTTGAGACAGGGTCTTACTATGTAGTTCAGGGTGGTCTTGAACTCACTGTGTAGCGCAGGCTGGCCTCGAACTGAGATCATCCTGCCTCAGCCTCCAGAGTGCTGGGATTACAGGCGTGCACCACCATGCCAGGCCAAGCAATTTTTTAAAAAAATAGATGTTAATAAAATAGCCATATGAGAAATAGAAAATGAATAGTAAGGTCCTTTGGCGAGTTTAACATCAAGACTGTGCTTTAGCTTCATTATGCTAAAAAACACATGAAAAAAACATAAATGCAACTTCCGTTCATATTTTCTGTGAAGTTAGCTTTCTTCAGTTTGCATGCATTTTCTTCAAGTAGATCATATTTTTGGCCATGGTTTAGGGGTGCATGCTAATGTTATCAGTGAAACTGCACACCAGGGCTCTCAAGACATAAATAACTCTACTGCCACCTGATGCCCGCACACCAAAATTGCAGGGTCAGATCTTGAAACCAAAAATTCCTCTCAGTACAGTACTTCAAATTTGCATAACAAAGACTGCTTTGTAATTTCACAAAGAATACACTTTGACTGACAGTAATGCAAATGAGAAAAATCTAATGACTGTTTAAAAAAACTAAATAAAAGCAGCAAGGGGGCAAATCTTCTAGTTCTAATAAAATTACCAGTATAAAGTTTCACACAAGTGTGCTTCATTGTTATGTTGTTACAGTCGACATTTGTGTGTGTGTGTGTGTGTGTGTGTGTGTTTCTGCTGTGGCAGAAATACTTGCAGAGATTTGAGCAAATCCTCAATGATTTAGACAATTGCATTGATCAGGTTCCTGGTACAGGTGCTGTAAGAAAAAGATCCAAAAATCACGGTGACTTATACAAGATAGAATTTTCTTTTTCTCTTTTGAAAAAAAGAAAAGGTGCAGATATTGGCTAAAATTTAGCACTTACTATTCATTTCCCTTGGTGAGTTAATGTACGGTGGTTGTGTTTTGTTTTGCTTTTTTTTTTCCTCTTTAAAAACTCCTTACATGTTAAGAGAGGAATGTATAGTTGCAATAGTTGGTATGGCTGCTTCACAATTATCTCTTGGTGATCCATGTTCCAGTCCAAATAAGCTGCCTCTTTTCTTTTTCCCCCCTACAAAAACAAGCAATGGGACAGAACAAAGGGAAAGCGTATATTTCCCCTTTGCAGACTGGAAGTTATACACATTACTTCTACTCCCTCGCCAGGGTCACATCTAAAAGTAATGTGGGAAATGTAATTTTTAAGCAATGACCTTGTATCCAAATAAAAATTTTATTCTTGTGAAATTCCATTACAAAGATTAAAGTAAAATCTGATGGCCCCGGTGATATTTTGATTCTCTTCTTTAATGTAACCTGGTGTTTCTAAACAGGTATTGCTTTGGAAAAAAGACTAAGAAACTCTTCCAGGGTAAAGAGGGCTACAGAGTAATGACAAACCAGAGCTGGAATTTTATTTTCCTATAAAGGGTATTTTTAGGACAAAAGGTGAAATCTGAGTAAAGTTAATAGATTAAATGATTACATTGCATTAATATTAATTTTTTATTTTGATCTTCATACTATGGTGCATTTATTTTTAGAAAACACTTAAGAATTGCCATCATTCTGTAACTTTTTCTTAAATACTCAAAAAAAAGAGAACAAAAGTGGCAAAATGATAACATTTGAAGAACTTACATGAAAGGTATTAGAAAAATTATGCTATTCTTGCCACTTTGCTGTAAGTCTAGAATTCTGTCAAAATAAAAAGTTAAAAACAGCACTACTTCAGTTCTGACTCAAATTAACTTATTAGATTTTTTTAAATGTTCATTTAAAATTTAGTCATTATATAACACCTTGGTTGAACCCAAATGTCAGGCTATTTAGTAGTCCTAGTTTCTATATTAGGTTTAATTTTAAACCTTTCCCCTTTTTCCCCTCACATATTATAGTGAATGGCATTAAATGGAGAAATCTTTTGCAGCATCACAAGTGGTGAGAAGAGTCCATTTTCTTGCACAACTAAAGTGTCTCACACCACAACCAGGCATCTGGGCAGGCAGCAAGGAGCATTTCTGGACCAGGGTTAGGTGCAGACATTCTGCCAGCTTCTTCCTCTGCTGCGGTGGGAGAAAGGCAGAGTCAATGACCTGTTTGCCCAGGCTCACATCACCCTGACACTAACACTCCACAAGCCTGGGAGCCACAGGTTCTCACAGTTCATAAACGGAATTCAGTATCAATCAACGTTTATCCTTATTAGAGCAGACAAAGCCGCTCTGGTACCCAAGTGCCCCTGAGCGACACCTTTGCCTACAGCACCCCATGTTGCAAAAAAAGCAGACTTTCCACACAGACGTGCACTATGGAGGATGAACCCCGAAACATTCTGTTCCATCATGTTCGTGTACTTGGCCCTGGAGCCATTGCAAACCACCTGCAGTGCCTTCCCTGTCCCCATGGGGATTCCTACCTTTAGCACAGGAAAGACAGACATGCACACATCTAAGTCTGGGGATCCCGTAGTCAGCAATGACTCTTGGGCTTCTTCCAGGGTCACTTACATTTTTTATTTCTTAAATGCTTAGATTGTCACATTTCCTCCCAAACTCACCCCAGAGGTTCAACAGTTCTTTACAGCACCCCCACAGGAGACATTTTAAGGCCATGGTCAGAGGCATGAGTGAGTGGACATTCTGCCCGCCTGGAAGCCATGTTATATCCACTGATCTAAAACCAAGGTGCACCCGCACCCCAATATCCCACTAGACTTGAGCTGCAAGGAGCTATTCCTGTGCTGAAGTCCAGTGGGAAAGGGAACTCAGTGAGTGCTCTTAAAATATTCAGCTAATAATAATGTCTGAACTTGCCAGATAAGTCATATCTCCTGTCTTTGAATTTGAAAAAAAAATATTTTTCCAAACAGAATCTCCCACAAATTATCAGTTTTATTGTTCAGATTCTTTAAATGCTGGTTTATTGGCTTGATTACTTGCTTGACTGATTTTCCATTGGTACAACAGGGAGTACAAGGGTACTTCCTCCTCAGGAGCCTCCTAAGAGATGGGCAGTATTCAGCAGCATCATAGACTGTAATCTGTAAGATGCCAAATCATCTTTAAATAAGAAAGGAATCTAGTATGTTCCAACCCTGAATGTAAGCGGCTTCTTCTTTTTCAATTACTCCTGTTTGGCTGTGATTCCGTGAATGACTCCTACAATGCCCTATAAAAGCCATAGAGCAGCAGTGACTGAGACTTGACTGTACCTTTCTCAAGCCGGGACCTTGGAAGCCAGCTCTAAAAGGCTGGCCGCTGCTTTAACTAAACAGACTTTCTCAAGCTGCTCTCATCAGACACGACACACATTTGAGACCGTGGCTGTTTCCTCACAATTAAGATTGCTTGTGGACCTGTAGGTGGCCCTTTCCCCCCACACGATCACTGATCTGATGAGGGGGAAAAACTGCTTTGGCAGAAAGCATGTGTTCCATTTCCTGTCTATGGCAGCTCTAAGCTCTGCATGAGTCACTTGAAGCCTCCACTGGGCAAATCTCTTCCCCTACCAGTGATAAATTTGTTGAAAAGGAGAAGGAAAGTTGCAGGAATACTCACCATATTTCAGCTTCGGAAATCAATGAAGGTAGAGAATTACTCTTGGTCCTAATCCCCCGATCCTTCTGTAGGAAAAACTGGGCTGATTCCAGCACCTATCCAGGACTGATTCTCCCTCTGCCTGTAGAAGGACATTATACCATGCACCTGCTAAGCCCAGAGGTGAAGGAAACATCATACTTCCACTCCTGTGCACACTCTCACAGAGGTCGGCATGTTCTGATTCACACGGAGAAACACTGGCATCACTGTGGTTTGCCTATCCAGCTAACAAGTTCACAGCCGCAGAGGAACTGGCATTTCGGGCACAGAAATCAGGCTAACCAGAGTCAGTCCTCTGTGGCTGACTTGGCATTTGTTTCCTCCCATGGACACACACACAGTTTGCACACTGAGCAAGGAACACAGCAATAGGTCTAGAAGCTAGGATGGCGTCAGAGAGGCTAAAGAATCAAGCCTACTCGCTGTCACTTTAAATCTAGTCAGTGTTACCTGTACAGCATGGTGATCGATTCCAAGGACCCTGGTTTGAATCCTAACTCTGCCACTGATCAAAAGTATGACACTGAGAGAGATACTCCACTTCCTGAGCTTCCACTTCCATTTTCCCATCTGTAAAAGAAAACTGCTTCCCAGAGTTGTGAGAATTCAGTAAGTTATTACATGCAGAGGATTTGGAAGAGTCTCTGGCACTCAACAGACTCTCCATAAAAGCTATTTCTGTCATTATCAGCTCATCTTAGTACTATTAGGTATTAATTTTGGGTGTGTCTACCAGAATTTGGAAGAATCTGAACCCAAGTTGCATTCATTTTGGCTATTATGCTGGGCCATCCCAACAGAAGCAGGACACAAGCCCATCCAGAGCTGATAAAAGGAGTAAGTCTCAATGCCACGTTCATGACTCTGGTTTCCGCCTTCCTCTGTACTCCATGAAACGTTAGCCAATGGCTGAGTGCGTAGTATTCATCCCACTTCTAGATCTTCTTCCTTTGCCTGTCTCCTGGGGCACTTCTATTCTCACTCTTCTAAATTCGAACTTTTTTTTTCTTGCATTCTTCCTTTAATACTTAAATGGGCCAAACGGGCCCTAGGGCTGCAGTGGCCTGTGGAGAGGACCTCTGACCCTTGAATGGGGTGTAAACCAATTCTTACAGAGGCGTTGAGTGCACAGACAGGTGTTCGTCTGTCTCTCCTCATCACCACACAGACCGTGTAATGTACAAAACTGAATGAAGAGAGCACCCGCGCACGTGATGGACCGACATTTTGAAAAAAAGTATTTACAAGATAAACTTAAAGTAAGATTTTGAGTTTTGAAATAAATCATTAGTAGCTCATCCTATGTTTTCCTACATAATGCAGAAGAGTAAGCCAGAATTGACAAGACCAGCCCTTAGAAATGCTTCCAAGGCTCACTAAGCATGTGAACCAGAACAAGGGAATTTCAGGATTCACTTCCATTTAAATTACAGACAAAGTCTGAATCTATTTTATTGGGTTTTATGAGAGTTCAATGGGATGATATATTTGAAAGTGTTTGGAAAATATTTCTAAAATACTAACAACTATAAAATAGTGTTATTATTTATGCAATACCTATTATTATGAAATACCTATTTATGCAATACAAGTCCTAGAAAGTGCAGAGCAGAGACAGCATCTAAGGAGAACTCAAAAGTTGAGTTTCTTTTGGCGAATAACTTCTTCCTTCTGATCCTCAGTTTTACTATCTATAAAATGAAATGTTTAGACTAGATGAGCTCTAGATTTCTTCCCAGATAAACAACCAGAGAGTCCAAGTCAAACAAAGAGAAGGAAATTAATCAGAGTAAAATGGGTATTTTTTTAAAAAAAGACTAAACTCTAAAATAACAGTAAAAAAATGCAAAAAGTCAGACATGACTTATGGATCAAGATGCCCCTTCCCCAAACCCAGACGTGCCTTCATAGGCTGCTTTGCCATTAACAACAAAGGTTTTCAATGTACTGTTTTCAGATGGAGATTTTAAGACAAATCACTTACAAAGAACCCTAGTTGCAAACAGACTAATCATAGAAGTCTGCCTACAGTCTCATATCTGTGTGTCTATATGCAAACATGCATGAGCACACAGGTACACAATGCAGTTCATTGATACAGAAGCCAACTCATATAAAGATAAGGTAAACAGACTTGACTGGTGTGATGTATGGAAAGCGATCCCTCTGCAAATATTCACTTCCATAGACTCTAAAGCCACTTTTGACAGATGAGAAAACTGAGACTAAAAGGATAAAATGGATTACAGAAAACTGAAGGTTATTTAGTGACCTCTCTCTACCTGATTATAGCTTGTGTCCTGTGTCGATGTTTTCTTCATCTTGACTCTAGAACCTATCATTAGGTCCCAATATTTTATTCATTGGTGACCTCCCCAACTGCAATGTTTTCTAGCAGTTTTGCTTTTTCTTAGGAGATGCCTAAGACCATTCTGCAGTCTCTTCAAATCAAAATCTTTCTTGTATCACATTTGTTAGTTGAGATTGATTGTTGGGAACATTCACATGTATAAACCACATTCTTTGTCTCCAATATATAGTCATTTGCTCACAATTCTATGTTTAAATTTCTTGTTAATTAAACTGTAGACATAAATTCAAGTTTCAGCTTATTTTAATAGTAATTGCAACAATTAACCCATAACTGTTTTTATCACTAACAATTATTATATAATAACTTGCATGTTCATTAACATAATAATCTCATTAATTGCATGCCATCTCACTATGAGATTAACCTACGAAGAGCAGACAGAAAATATAGGTTGTAGGCAGAGTCAAAGATTCTCCTTGGAGTTGACTGGGCCAATTTTCAAAAAGTTAGGCTTCAAAAGTAGAGGAAAGATTTTGGCAGACAGGAGAGCTGCAGTGTCAAAGTACGAACAATATGAACTTGAATTATAAATGTGCAAAAAAGGATTTATGTGCAATTGTGTAAAATAAGGTGTTAGAGAAGGATCACTAATTAAAGAGTTAGGAATGATTGTAAAATCAAGGCTTTAGGCTTCAAGATGAGAGAAATCTCCTCCCTCTCAGTCATATTTATCTTGGTTTCCTGATGCTGTGTCTTAGTCCATTCAGCTACTATAACAAAATGCCTTAGATGGAATAATTTATAAACAATAAGAATTTATTTGTTAACATTTTGGAGGCTGGGAATTCCAAAAGCAAGGTACTAACAAATTCAGATCTGCTTGTTCTGTGCTTCAAAGATGACACTTTCTGTGTCCTCAGAGTAAAAGAAACAAGGTTCCTTCCACATGCCTCTTTTACAAAGACATAAACCCTATTCATGAGGGCTAATCACTTCCTAAAGGCCTCACCTGTTAACACTATCACACTGAGGATCAAGTTTTAGCATAAGAATGTTTGAAGACAACAATTCAGACCATGGCATGTTGATACAATGTGCTCTATTAAACCAGTAACCACTCTTTGCATATTCACTCTTCCCATTTCCATTTCTATCCATTAACTCATCCTGCCACAATCCTCATTTGCCTACAAAATTTCTCTACTATCTCAGACCATCATGTTCCTCTCTTGGGTTTTTGCTCTTATTTTCCTGCCTCTTGGTAGCCATGATAGCATAACACACACAATAATGTATCGTGTTGTCCCTTGAAAGATAGGATTGGACTTGCACCATATCATCCTTATTTTCACCCTGAAACTTAGCTGCAATGTTTAAGTTTCTTGAGCCGCTAGAAGATCCCATATCTTGTGTTCTGAAAGTAGGCTTGTTGTTGATAGTCCTGTGACCTCCACCACTTCTTCCGCAAAGAGGTCAGTGTTTCCCTGAGGTGTCCAGAATAGATTCCAGACTCCTCAGCCTATTTTTCAGGGCTCTTACAATTCATTCTGAAACTACCTACACCGCCCATCAAGAGTGGGTGTTTGTTCTCCCATAAGGTCAAACAGTGCACTGAATGGACAACATTTTGTATAATTATCATGTTTTTAAATTTCTATTAGTTCCATTTCATGCTTTTCCAAATGTGTTGGTCATTATGTCTCCTGTTTCTTCCTCATACTTTTGCTTTACTCTTCTATTCCTATTTTATGGCTATTTTATACTCTTTAACCACAGTTCCTTTATCTGAAGTTTTTTAGGATTGCTTCTGTGGTTGGTTATTTGTTCTTTCTCACGGCGCCTCAGTTCTTTGTGTGTTTTGTTATTCGTGTGCATATCTGTGTAGGGAAGCCATACCCACTGCAACCTCACCCATGAGAGCTACGTGAGGTGCATATTGCAGGGTTTCTATCTCCAGAGAGGATAAATATTTACTGTTTTCAGAAATCTGAAACTTGAAGCTACTTTAAACTAAATTCTTTCAGCCTTCAACCCTTCCAGACTGGATGAATCTAGGTCCCAAATCTTCAAGGGGCTAATTTGTGCTATAAATTCTCAGAGGACAATTTTCTCCTTACCCTACGACTGAGATAACAAGTTTCTTTGTTGTCTCCCTTTGTGTGACTTTCTTTTTTAGGTCACTCTTTCAGTAGAAATGGTGTCTTCTCTTCAGGAGTGCAGATGTCAATGAGGATGAGTTACAACCCAACTCCGATTTCACCTTGGCCCAAGCTTTGCCTCCTCTTGCCCTAATATCCAAAGATGCCCACAAGCCAGCTGCCCTGATGCACTCTCAGCTGAGTTTGCCTTTTCACTTGTTTGACACCTGTCTTTCCAGCTCAACCATGCACTAAGGAATAGTTTGTTTCTATTTTATGTGGCATTTTCAGCTGTTTTATAGCAGGATTTCAGGATGTCAAATTCACATTATTGCAAGAAACAGAAGACTTGAGGTCTATAATATCTTTCAACACTGTTTCTTGCCCTTAGCACCTTGACATAGCTACAGTAATTTCACTGCGGAGGTGAATAGCCAAATGTTCTGAGTCTGTACTTCAGTAACATCTCAAACCAAGGAACTCTGACCCTTGTTTGAGTGCTCCATAACAAAGGTCACAAACTTTTTCCTTAAAGTACCAGATAGTGAATATTTTTGGCTGCGTAAGCCATATGATCTCAGCCACAACTATTTAGCTCTACCATCTTAATGCAAAAGCAGTCATAGACTTGACATAAACACACAGTACAGGTGTGTTCCACTAAAACTTCTGCTCTATATGTTGGAATTTGAATTTCATATACATTTACATATCATGAATATTATTCGTTAAAACTTTTTCTCAACCATTTAAAAAAGTAAAAATCATTTTTAGCTCATGAGCTATACAAAACCAGGCAGCAGGCTGGGATATAGCAGGTGTTCTGTAGTTGGTAGACCCTGTTCAGGGAAATTCTCATCTCAGAGTGAACATCAGAATCATCTGAAAAGCTTTTCAAAAGCAGAAATAGGCCCACTTTAGACCTGCTACATAAAAATTGCTAGTGACAGAACCCGTGTATACCTATTTTTTAAAGTTTCATAAGTAATTTTGATAAGTACCATGTAGGTCCATTTGTCATTGCTGCAACAAAATAACTGAGGCTTAAGACTTTAGAAAGAAAGAGGTTTACTTAGTGCACAGTATAGGAACTGGAATTCCAAACAGCATGGCACTTGCTCTGGTGAGAGCACCCCTGGCTGGGTTATACCAGGGCAGATGGCACCATGGCAAGAATACATGCAGGAAAGAGTGATAACATGGTGAGACAGGAAGTCAGAAAGACCAGGAAGGGGCCTATCTTGCTCTTCTATGATGATCACCTTGTGAGAACTAATCAGGGTCTCATGAGAGCTACCTTAACCCTTTCCTGGGGTTGACCCCAATGATCTAAAGACCTCTCACTAAGCTCCTCCTCTTAGTATCACCACACTACAGACGAAGCTTCTGACCCCGTGGGGACACATATGAACCATGTAGAAACCTTAGCATACCTCTAATTCGGACAAGTTCTCTACATTCTGCTTTTTGACTCACACAGAGGTCTCCATGCAACACAATCAACATTCCACAAACACCTCATTTCTTTGGTTCCAAAATAAGTCACATAAGTGCCTAGTCAAAAGAACCTACTATGAATGCAAAAATAAATACATAAGTAAAAGTGAGTGATCCCAATGGCTTTCAACATATGGTTTAGGAAAACACCTAAAGCCCGTGCATGCACGCACACACACCACATTTAATGGGGGATAAAGAAGACAGCATAAGCCAAAAAGGAAAAAAAAAAATCAGTCAGCAAAACCAATTTGCAATTTGGGAACAAAAAGAATTTATAGCCATATCTTATACCATGTACCAAAATAAGTAACAGATGCACTAAAGAGCAAAATATTTTCAAAAAATTAAGCCACAGGAAGAGACTAAAGGGCCACTGAACTGAATATTTGTCAGGCCTCTGAAGTGAGGAGGAATTTCTAAGCTTAAAAGCTTAGGGGAAAAAAAACACAAAGAAAAGCTATATAGACTTAGTTGTATAAAAATTGTAAACCTCTAGAGAATGAGATACTAACTGAAATAAAGGAGTAAATCAAGAAATTTGCAGTTAAGGAAGAACAACTAGTTTACAAAATATGGAAAATAGAGAATCTGAGTAGTAATCAAAGAAATGCAAATCAATCCACATACCATTTGTGACCCATCAAATTAGAAAACAGTTTTCATTTATGAAAAAAGGCCTATGTTTGCTGATAAGTGATGAAATATATTTTTTCATATACTGCATGTTTACAATCTACAATGGAAAAAAATACAGGTTTAGGTAAGAGATCAAATCAAATCCCTCTAACTAGCTGTGTAAATTCTCAAAAACTTTAACAATCTATAGAACTAAGAGAAAAAACTGGTTATAGAAACTATAACAGTCACTTAATAACAGATTATGAGGCCCTTAAACATTATATTTACCAACACCATAAAGTAACATGGATAAACACTGTAATATATTGAAAAGGCAAGATATAAAATTGTATAAATACTGTAGTTAAACTTACTTAAAACTTAAACCTATTCATGGGGGGAAAGGTAAAAAGAAACATACAAAGACATTAAAAATATTTGTGAGGGTGGTACATGTTGGTGCTTTTGTTTCAGACTCTATTAAAACTGCATTATACTTATAATTTTTAAAAAGAAAAAAATTTCTTTCAAAGAAAATAAATCATTGTTTGAAAACTGGAGTGTAGCTGACTGGTGAACAGGAAATCATAAAAGTTTGGAACTGTATTTTGAAATTTTGCTATTTAAAATTTGCAATTAAAGTCAGTAGTTCATGTGGCAAAATCCCAGGATACAAAACCGAGAATTAAGTCTTCATTCTGCCCTGTGTTTTCTTTACACTTGTTACATCATTAAGCCTATACAGAACATAGCTGCTGTTCTCACCGATAACTAAGTGAGGCCTAATTGTGTGGTTTTAGTCTCAATTAAAATTGCTGAGAACGTGAAAGGCTTTCTAACAGCCTCACAGATAAATAACACTTTAAACACAGAGTGTTAGACTGGGAACTGTTGAAGATTTCCTCCACTTTCTGCAAACCTCCGTGAATAGATCTTGAGAGTTTCAGACACTTTCCCGGTACTTACATTTACCCTTCTTTGTCTGACCTTGATGCAATTTCCCTGTTTGTTAAAGGACATTTGAATTTCGAGACAATGTGCAATTCTTTAAAAGATAATGGCCTGCAATTTGAGCAGCCAGGCCGCAACTGCCACCAGCCTTTTGTCTTCTGTCAAGTTCTAAAGAATGTGCTCAAGTTCATAAAGATTTCTAGAAGAAATTGGCAAATCACAAAGGAGATCTCCCCTTAAAAAAAAAAAAAAAAAAAGCCTGTTCTTGATGGGCCCCATCCCCAACCCCACCTTTGCACATCTTTGGATGCTTCTGAACCTGTCTGCTGGAACACAGGAGAATCATGAATGGCAGAATTTGCGATAGGAGTACGCACTGTCTAGTTTCCTTGTTCTTCCTGCCAAAGCCGGAGCAAACCCCGCTCCTGATGTCTGCCTTGGAGGAGATTTCTTGTCACCAGGTGGCCAAGATGGAAACGGCTTGGAGTGGAGACTGATAAACACTGTGTTACAAATCTCATGCAGAGTCACAGTCATCTCTTCCTGGAGACCCTGTTTTAGGGCTTTGCAACCTGAAGGATCGTCCATTACAGCTGGGCATTTAGGCCTTCAAAATGCTCATTTCTTCTTATGAGACAATAAAATACTTCCTGCAGCAACAGCAGGTGAGCGCAGAAAGTGTCTTAAATATCTGACCTGAAGTGCCAAAGATGCTTAATAATCTTTAAAGTTACCAACAATATTGTTTCCTCCCGTTACCAGGATGTTGTAAAATGTCCTAATTAGTCTTTATGATAATGCCGACACCTCCACAGCACATAAAAAGGACTTTTAATTTTTAAAAGGACAACTCTGGTTGGTTTGATTTTTATCTCTAATTGGCCTATAATGTCTATCCCTCTGGCACTCCAGACAGGCAAACATTAATTTAACAAGCAACTCGTACACCATGGGACACCGGAGAATTGACTGTGGAAAAGGTTCTTGTATTCTGGACACATAATTGGTTCTATTCTCTTTTACCTCCCGGAAGGTGCTAAACAAGCTTGTCTGCTGCTCAAAAGGGGGTCCCTCTAATGCAGCTGTTTCTTGAGAGCCTTGTAAGACCCTTCAGCCAAGTTCCTATGGCTGCATGAACCCTGGAGACCTAGCTCAGCAAGCACTCCGGGAGAAGCCACACAGGAGACCCTGGATGATGGACCAAGCCAAGAAACTGAAGCCCAGGAGGCCAGAGGTTAGTCCTTGTTCTGCACCGTGGGTTCTGTAGTCTTGGACTGGTCACTCATTCTCCCTGAGTTCACTTTCTCAACAACCACATGAAAAGGATTATCTAAAAAAGTCTCCCCAACTCTTTTCAGCTATCACACATGAAGATTTGCTGGCGAGCGCAGCTCTGCCAACAGCATGGACAATGAGCTGAGCTTTCTGCCAGCTGGTAATGCAAAGGCCGGCTCAAGCCACAGGGAACCAGCAGCTCCTCTGCAACATCCAATCTGACAGCAGACACTCCCGTCACAGCCCAGCTCCCACCACACTGCCCACTCCAGGCCTGTCCAGAGCAGAAGCCAAGTGAAGGCTGGGCCTACTACAGGCTTCAAGATTAATCCTCCCAACATCCTCCTAAATAAATTTCAAGAGATTTAGCTGAAGGACCCCAAATATCTCACTCCTAAGTGGGAAGCTGTAGCCATGGATTCTGAATCAAAGGAGTATCACCTTTGCACCAAAGGACACAAAAGCTCTTTTATGTGCATTAAAAATTGGCTTTTTGTGTTATTCATCTGGATATATGTGAGGGTTGATATATGTTTGAGGGAACCTCAAGGATTCCTGCTGCCATGGAGACAAGTTCGGGGGATGCCACACATTGACCCCAGATGATTTCAGCTGCTGACTAATGAGGCTCCACTGGCTACCCCACTTCCACACACCCCCTTTCAAGTGCTGTTCTTCTCAATGAGCAGCTGGCAAAGAGAGCAGGAGCTGAACAGAATAACATTGCTGTTGAAAAGTCTTTTTCTTCCAAAACCAAGAAAGCTATGACATTTTATTTATACTTCCAGCACTTCAGTTTAGAGTAGTATGTGTAATGGCACCGCTGTTTCCCTAGCCACCCTCTCCCATAACGGTGTCATTGCCAGGCATCACACGCAGCTCATCAGCAAATCCAAGGAGGGCAGGAACCAGTCCTCAAAAGTTGCTGTCTCACACACTGGTTATTCAAAATGAAACGCACTCCTCCAGTTTGATGTCCTGCCATTGCGACAGCGGCCCTCTGGTTGGTCTCACTGAGTATCTGTTAAATCAATCATGCTGTTAAACGCATTAACACCACACACATCCATATTTCTAACTCCACTGCCGCAAAACCTGAAACAAAACACAAAGTACAGAAATTTTGAGCCAAATTTTCACTCAAACCTCAATGAGGGCTTCACTCAACTTTCATCTGTCCTCCTTCACTGATATTTCTCCTTCATTCTCTTAGCCCAAACCCTAATTAATTACAGGGTGAAAGAGACCACGCATTAAAGCAGTGGTCAAGGTTAGATGTTTAGTTCGTACAACTTTGGATGACACGCAAACTTAACCTTTTCCTGCTGAAAGTTACTATTTTCCTCCCTTTCTGACCATATGGTATCCATCAATCTTAACTTTAAATTCATTTCCTTTTGTTCTGTACAAGTTTGGATCTAATCACTACTTTAAAATAGAATTTAGGATATGATGATTTGACTTCTCCTCAGCTACTAGGCTTGGAAAGAAACTATATTTCTTATATGGAAATGCTGATATCTTAAAATGGTAGAATCATTATAGTCTTCCATGAGCAGAAATCAAATTATGAGCTACTTGTGGAGTTACAAGGGCATCCTTAAATTATAAAAGACTTATTTGTATAACCATCATCCATTCACTTTTAAGTCATCTTGGATGGAGTTGCAAAGAATCAAATACTCATTTTCATCATGGCCCAAGGGGGGCGGTACCATGCATGGGGTACACAGCAGCTTTGAAAAATCACAAATCTGACTTCATTTCTGACCCTCTGCCATTTATCATGACCTTACTCAACTCTCTGAGCTTCAGTTTCTTTATTCAAAAATTCACAATTCATTGTAGGGTTTTGGTGAGTTTAGAAAGATGTAAATGGACAAATAGAAGAAAATCAATGAGTAATGCTATAATTGTCATTATTGAAAATATAAGCTAAAACATAAAAGCATACCCATCTAAGAGGGTAATGCTAGTTAGAACTTATAAAAGAGCTGATGTGGTATAAACAACTTCCCTAAAGAAATCACATATTAAACTGATATTTTCTATTCATCTTTTCAGAGCCAAGAGCTGCCTCTGGAAATTTCTCAACAGAAATATCACTGAGAAAGAAAGAAATGAACCAGCCCACAAATTCCCTGTATCTTCACTGGGAGACAGCCAATAACAGGACAGCCTCCACTGACATGGCTGTCTAAAGATCCACAGAAGCAAACAGGATATAACCCTATTGGTCATTAGATGCAAGACTTAAACTCATGCAGTTTTATCCTTATTGCAATCTTATTGAAACTCACCTGCCTTTTCCACTTCCTCAATCATAGCATCTTCATCTGACTGGTCCAATCTTGGTTATGGATCCCAAATCGGTGCCTGAATTCTGATCCTCTCCATTGCACTCCCTACTCTGCATCTATAGCACTCCTGGGGACTTTATTTCAGTCAACAACTGGTTCAAAAAAAGGGCTGTGTCTTAGCATACAAGTGTGCACATCTGAAATTTGCACAGGGACCCTGCTGAGGGACTGCTAGAGTTTGTCTAAAGTTATCCATGTGGTATTAAAATCTGAGAATCGTCTGATACGATTGAAACACAAATTCCTTTGGGGACCCTAGGAATCTTCCAAACCATAGCTGCATCTGTCTGTCCCACTGGTCTTCTTGAAAAGTTTCATCAACAACCTATGACAGTGAGATAAGACTTGCTTAACCACAGCAGACCTTGAAAGAAAAAATGAGCCCAAGTATGAAAACAGCATTGCCTAGGGAGACGTGCAAGACAGCAGGGCTTATCCCAAGAAGCTGGTAAATGGACAGCTAAAATGGGGTGACTCTACTGGAGGGGAGAAGAAAATATTTTTCAGACTTCCACTGATGTCATCTTCAATGAGGCAGATTAGCAATAAACTGAAACCAAAGTAGGGGACAGAAAGGGTTGGTAGAGTGGTAGCCGTCTATGTAAAAGCAGATCAGTTATGCTGCAGAGGTATCACTGACACAAATCCAGGGTCAGGAGCACTGAAAGAAAATGAGAAGGTCTTCAGTGATACCCACCCCAACAATGGCTGCCTGGCTGCCCCGCTGTGGAACTGCAGAGGTTGCATGGGACACATGCTGGTTTTCATCCTGGGTGCTTCTGAATGGAGACCCTTCTTCCAACCACTTAGGAGCATGACATGAATTCTCCACATGAACAACAGCAAACAACAAAGTCAATGGTTTTATGAAGTGAGCTTTTATATAAAACACATTTAAGTGCATATAAAAATAAATAAGATCTATCATCAGTTGTAGCTTTTTTCCCCCCAACTTAGCTTTCTTCTTGGGATTTATTTTAGAATTCTTTCCAAATCACCCAGAATTATAATACCTTCAGAGTCAAAGCCTTCTTGGGATTGATTTGTATTTTAAACCAATTTAGGATCCAACCTATATTTAGCAACCTATATTGTTTTTCTTCCAACTGTCAGCCATGCTTATTTCTATCAAACTCATGATTTTCCTGTTTTTGAGCTTAATCCTGAAATCACTTATCACAACTTTCAGCTCTATTCCCTCAGAGTTATGCTTTCTTTCTGTACAATTTAAGTGAAAAGGAAATAAGAGAGTTATGTCAGAAGTCTTTACCAACCTTGAGGGAATTTTTCCAACTGAGGAATGTTTTCCAGTGTTGTCTTAAGGAGGAATGGAAAGAGCTCTTTCTCACCTCATCTTGCTTGACTCCATCCTCAGTCAGTCTGGCAGTTAGCCATGGATTAGCCAACAACTTCTTAAGTATGGTGGTTAAGTCCGTTCTGAAAGAGATCAGCAGGGAACACATGGGATTTGCTAGACTTTCTACTTCTCCTCAGTTTTCCACCCTACCCAAACCCAAATTTATTTGGGAATTCAGCATATTTTTCCAGGTATTCACATGACTCAAAGAAAGATATTTCTACCTGCAGTTTCAGAGGTGAAGCCTAATTCGTTGAGATCCTTATATGGTAATTTTGTTCTCTTTTGCTAAGTATTGCTCAAAGAATGAGCATGTGACCAAACTCTAGCCAACAATATATGAGAGCAAGTCTGTCTGGGATTTCAAAGACAAGTTTTCTCACCATAAGGAAACACAGGAGAGGCAAGCTCTCTTCTCCCCTGAGAGAACTCCCATGTTCCATTTTAATGCCTACAACTGCAATAGCCATCTCCTAACAGCACAAGGTAAAGCAAATATACACAGGAGCCCAGAGCCAAAAAGGATGTGAAGGCCAGGCCCTGATGATCTGAACCTGCTGCCTGCCCAACCTCGAGATTCTCTTAAGTGAGATAGCAAAACATTCTATGGTTAGTCCAGACTGAACAAGGAAATTTTTGTCACTGATAGCCAAAAAACTCCTAGTAGATGCAAGTTTGCTGTAGTAAATAGAAAACTTATCATATTTTAAACACAACCTTCATGTGATTGCATAACCCTCTGCCCTCCTGGTCCTAACACACAGACTGTCTGTCATCAGTATTGTTGTAACACGATGGGACAGCATGCAGGGAGAGTATCTAGTTTGCATTAAACACTTAAGTTGCAATTACGCTAAATGTTTGATGGTTTTAGTAAAATAGTCTATGAAATCGGCCTGTTGTAGAACTCAGGATCAATACTTTTTAAAGCAAAGTTTGAAGTCCAAGAGGTTTAAAAAGTCCTAAGAGATAAGTCTAAAGATTATAGTAATGGGGTGGGGGTTAGCTCAGCAGCACAAGCACCTCCTTGGCAAGCGTGAGGTCGTGAGTTCAGTTCCCAGTACAAAGAAAAAAAAAACCCTACAGTAATGCTATCCAGGGGAAATAGACTATGCAGCATGAGCATTTCTTGTTTAAAGCTGAGAAGTTAGTGGTGAATGAGTACTTGAAAATAACAGAATATGGTAGAAAGAATGTGATTTTATTGGAATGTAGGATTTACAGAGAAATACTCAGTGGAGTACAGGATTGAATTCAATAACAGTCATATTTCCCAAAGCTACTCCTGTTTGTGACTCTTACCTGATCTTTTCTAAGTCCTGAATTTCTTAACAGGATATCTTTAAATCAGGACTGGGATCTGAATTTACCAGGAAGTTAACTGAATCTTCTTCAATTCTGGCACTGTGTCCATATACCTTTCCACTAACAGTAACTATCATTTGCATAGAGTTTATGACTTCCAAATCCTTCTTTTATTTTTTTCTCTTGACCACCCACATATATTTGGAAGATAAAAATTATTATTCCCATTTTAAACCAAGGGGAAGAGAAATTTTAAAAATCACCTAAGATCACACAGTTAGCAAAGGAAAGAGCTGAAAACCTAGGTCTTCTGACTCCAAGTTCAAAGCTTCCACTTCGCTCGACCCCCTCCCCATTCCTGTAGGCTGTAACAAATTGGAAGTTATGCTACTGATCAGCAGCAATTGGTTTGAAATAAGAAATCTTTGTATTCAAATATAAACATGAATATTTGAAAATTGCTAATTTGGGCCAAATGTTGGACTTAAGATGATTGCCAACCTCTTCTGTGTGCACAACTCCCCGAGACCATTTGTTCTCATATAACATTTAGCTTACGATGTAATACACAATGCACATATAGTGTTTCCCATGTACAATGTTTTCCAGCTTTTAATTCACTTTAGGCCATCAAAAGAGAACATAAAATAACTCCAGAGCGCTAGACTTTTGCAATTACCTTGTGGAGAGGGAAAGGGAAGAGTCGGAAGAGTTTTTACAACTGAGAAAATCCAGATTTCTTATTAGTCATGGTCTAAAAATGACAGCCCCCTGCCTACCCAGCAGGCCTCCCTCCACTCCATCGCCTACCCACAAGCACAGCTGACAAAGCCTGCTGCTGGCCACATTTTTCTGCCTGGCAAGTTAGCTACAAACCTGAGCAGGACCCCATTTTTACAAAGCTGGACTCGTCCCCATGGCCCTCAGGGCAGAGTACCACCCAAGAGGGTTAGGATGAAGCCCAGGGGAGAATCCGGCTGCAGTTCCAGCCCTTGGCCATGGAACCTGACCACCCATGGTCCAAGAAAAAGCCAAGCCAACACCAAGGTCCCTCCATGAATGCCTGCTCCCTTCCCCTGCCAAGAACTCACTAGTGAGCTTAATAAGGTTACTGTGCGCCCCTCTGCATTTACCACCCTCAGGAGCCTTCGTTTATCCAATTCAACCACAGTTCAGAAAATCTGGTGAGTAGGATGATCACCATGACCCTCCCTTTGGAACTGGCAGGACAGGGAGAGTCACAGCTTATAGTTCCAAAGGAAAGAAGTGTGTGATTTCTGAGGCATGGAAAGGGGTCCCTTGTTTCCAAATGTATTTTCCCAAAATTTCCTCAGCTAGCTGAATATAATAAGATAACATTCTCATTAAAAGTAAAACCATACTATAAAGGCAGCCCAAATCACCTTTGGGAGATTTATTCTCTTCTTCCATCTCCTTCTCTTTTTCTCTGTTTCTTCACAACACTGGCCTGTAAACACTTTTTCCGAAGTTCTCTCCGCACCCCCCCATCCTACCTCCCACATTCCCCAAATCAAGGCACTTTCCCTTAGGCATATAATAATGATTGCTCATTAATTTAAATCCCCAACAGAGTCCTGGGGTCCAGATGCAAACAGCTCAGAGCAACCTTTTTATATCTTTTTCCCAGGAGGACAGACACATTCCATCCAATGGAAGTTCTAGGTCTTGGCTTCGCATACAAGCACCAAAGAAATGATTTACATTTTCACTTCTACAGAGCCTTAAATAGATATCCTTGGAAATAGACTCTGAGGTGGAAAGTTGCCCACTAAGGTTTCATTGAGAGCACTGTCAGGGTGTGGGAAAGAGAGGAAGATGGGACTGGACAGAGGGAGAAACTGCCATACAATGTGGCTACAACCAAGACCTCAGGATGGTATGAGGGCTCTGAAGCTGGGACGGCCCCCACAAATTGTCCCAAATTGAGATGAGGCACTGGGTCTTTTTACCCCCACATCAGCAAGTTGCCACAGGTTGTCCCCTAGCAAGGGAACTTCAATGAGACAGCTCTCTGTGGCTAAAAGCAGTTTGTATGGAGAGACAGAGCTGTGAGATTATCGGACAGTACTCCCAGAGCTCCGAATGGATGTGTCCCTTACAAAAAGGGATTTGGATAGAGAGAGAAAGTCTCTTTACAACACACCCCTCCACGCTCTGACTCACATTTTTATAAGAAGCGCATCTCATCAAAGCAATGGCTTTTCCAGGACTGTGGTTGATCTTGTTTCCAGAACAAACCTACAAAGACTTGTTCACATGAAAATTCTTGCTGCTACATTTGATTTCAAGGCTATAAGTTAAACGTTTTTTCCTTCCAACACATTTATTCTAGATTCCCTTCACTCTTGACTGGAACCCCTGCACCACATCTCATGATCTCTGAGACTTCTAAGTTCCTGACTCCTGGGGTCATTCTCAGGCAGTGGCTGCTACATTTTTCTTGTTTTATTTTTTTTTTATTTTAAAGAAAATAAAACCTAACAAAATAAAACAGGATAAAGCCAATCAAAATAAAACAGTGAAAGTGGTACAAAACCTCAAAACAGGATAATAAGAAATAAACAATGACTACAATAATATATCTCGTTATCTTCAAAATAGTTGTCCATACCATCAGACATAGTAAAATCAAATAAAACAAAACAGAATCAACCAACCAAAACAGAATATTGAATAAAACAAAACAATAAATTAGAGCAAAACAAAATAGTGAAAACAATATTCGATTTCAAAAACAAGGCAGAAGGAAATCTCCCATATTTGCTATATTGCATAATGTCATCCTCCTAATATATGCTCAAGCTACCAGTCAGTCAAGCAATACAAGCATTTAGTTGTTTTTGTACCTCAGTTGCTATCAACTCAGCCTGTCCTCCAAACCAGACAGTTGCTTGTGTGTGTGTGTGTGTGTGTGTGTGTGTGTGTGTGTGTGTGTGGTGAGGGGTGTTCTTGATTCTCAGCCTGTGAGCCAATCCACTCACGGGAAGGACAAATTGGCTTGTCTCACCTCCAGGCACCCCACATGGTTTCTGTGGTTCACAGGAAGGGTGAATTGGCTTCTTGTACTCCTCCCAGGCCCAGCATGGCTTCTGCTGACTCATGGTATCCCTTCCTGGGCCCCATATGGTTTGCCTTTTCTTCTTTTCATTAAAACTAGGTGAGATGTCCTAGTGGGTCTCCTAGGGGTCATATATCTTCTTTTCTGCACTGCAGCAGCCTTATCGCTCCCAGATAATAAGGGACAATTACTCATAACAGAATGTAATTTTTTTTGTTTGGCTGCTGGTCTCTTGTCACAAAAATCCCAAAGTGACAAATCAACTACTATGGTTTAAAGTTCAAAGGAGTACAGTAAGTACTGCAATCATTTTCCTTCTGAGAAGAACATCTAGACCAAAGTTGGGAAAAACACAGACATAATCCACCCAGAAGCTCTAGAAGTGAGATATTTTGTGATAAAAGAAACCACTTCAACTTTTCTTCCTTTGGTTTCCTGACTCATGTACTGTACCATTAAAGAAAACCAAACAGAAAAGATGGTAGACCGGTAGGTAGCAGGATACGGAGCCTCTCTGAGAGACACAGCTCAGATATCAGAATAGAACACCCTGGAGAGACCCAAACACAGGGAAATAGATTCTCTCCACCCAGGAAGAAACTGAAGGGAAAGAAATTGCTCAAACATGAGGTCCCAGGGTTACCATTACAGAAGCTAAAATCGGCAAGCACAGCACTCTCGCTGAGCCGCCCGACGATCAACCGGAGCATCTGAACCCACGCCAATGTGACTGGCTTGAGTGGCCCAGAGCATGGAGCTGAACAGACCTGCTCGAGACTCACCCAGAACCAGCCCTGCACGCAACCCACCCAGAAGCACCATGAATTCACACCATAGCCGCACTGAAGTCAAAGGTTGGGGAGCCCAGCAGTCGGGGAGCCCAGCAGTTCTCAGGGACCAGCATCAACCCACAGTGAGTGCTGGGAATAAGACCCTCCCACTGGAAAGGAGCAACCAACTGGGAGACATGTTGGAGTTGGGCAGGACGGCCCTAATTCAATAAGGCAGTGGCTTCAGTTGGTTGCTCCCCTCACGGAGCAGATTGGTGGGATCTGCTTGGACTGGGCCATGCCCCTGATCAGGACCCAGTGGGTCATCCCAAACCAATTCCCTAAGTGCAGTGCACGCTGATGCAGTGAAGGCCCACGAAGGTTGACTGGCCTGGAGAGGAAGAGCCAGCATACACTGCCCTTGCTTGCACTTCAGTCTCTGACAGCAGACTGGAGAGGGCAGAAACCCCTAGCCTGCGTGCTCCAGAAGAACCCTAACCAACAAGAAAAGGGGCTGGGAATTACACTATACACTTGTATGGAAGGAACCAAAAACATGACGAGAGAGAGAGAAATAAGAAAAAGGCCCCAGCCCCCAACCCAAGAGAGGTAAACACAAAAGAGATTGAGGGCAGCAAACATGCAACATCAAACACAGCATCAGAGGACATAAAGAAATATCTTTGGGACCTCGTAAACAAGATCAAAACTGAAATATTAATTCAAGTTAAACAAGAGATAAGTAGATTAATAAAAGAAAGGCTAAGCACCTCTCAAGAAGACACAGATGGAAGAATG
>PVJX010024366.1:0-28163 GCA_004027295.1 Dolichotis patagonum
TAAAACATGTAAAGTAGACATTCAAACAGTGAGACTGTTAACAGTTCTGCTCCACAATCTGACAAAAACAGCAATATGGTCATCCATCTTACCCACTCAAATATACATGCAATTATATCAATAGGGTAAAATTAAACACAACAAAACAGAGCAAAGCGGATCACAAGAAAGCAATGTAAGAGACATAAATTTCAAAACTGTACAATCAGAGATACTCACTATCGTATTGACTCTTGTCTTCTTCCAAATAGTTGTCCATATTGTCACATACAGGGAATTCACATGAAACAACCTAGTATGGAATTGATCTGGGCAGGACGAGGAGGGCATTACAGGTCTTCAAGACCAGACATTAGGGAAGCCATGAATGGCTGTCATAGTGTCTCTCATTCTCCTCAAAACAGCTGTCCATACCTTCGTGTGTGTTGAACTTAAGGCAAAGCAAGCTAAGATCACTTTGAACAAAAAGTGATAGTTTTTCTGGACTTCACATCATGACTGACTTCGTTTCTTAACCTCTAAGTCCTGCAGGTGGTTTGTACTGGTTTGCTATGGCTGCTCAGTGCCTCCCCATCCGCTGTCATCCTCCTGCCCTGGCCCTGCGCCCTGTGCGCGCTCTGTGCTCCTGACGCAGGCTTCCCCCACTCTCCTGCTTCTCCCTCTGTGTCCTCTGAGTATGTTTTCCTTGTTTGCAGGGGCCACCATGACTTTCTATGGAGATGTCCTAACACGTATTTTATTTTACCTTGCTCTATAACTCATTTTATTGGCCTGCTGTGCCGTACTCTTTTAAAGACTTAATAACCTCTACCTGTTCTGACTGGCTGGGGCAGATCGCTGTTAAGTCCTTTGCTTTTTTTTTGGTACCAGAGATTGAAACCTCATGCGTGCCAGGCAGGCACTTATGCCTGTGGGCTAAATCCCCGGTTTAAGTCCTTTGCTTAAGAGCACAGTCTCTCCATGTACCAGACTGGCTTGGGTTGTTTCTCGCTTTCTCCAGAATTTCCTCTGCGGTTCTGAGCCCAGGCCCTTGGTCGTGTTAGGCAGGTGCTATACTGCAGAGCGGCCCCTTAACCCCCCCCCCCCCCCCCAGTGATCCAGGGGGAGATTTCCTGTGTGACAGATCGAAGAGTGATTTTGGTTGAGGGGACTGGTGCTCCATCTGGGATTTGAAGTAACCTCTCAAGAGGAAGAAACAAAGTTTGAAAAACTATCATTCAAAGAGGTGTGCAGAGTCCTTCAGTCAGCGTCTTTGGCGTGGAAAGTGTCTTAGCGATTTGTGTGAGAGTTACTGGCCCAGAAGAGGGAGGAACTCGGAGGCACAGGAGGGGCGGGCAAACGCTCGCAGTCAGGTCTTTGCTCACCTTTCCCACTGCTGTTTTGTTTCTGTGGCCTCTCCGTCTGTATCTCTGGCTTCTGAAACATTTTAATGTTCAGGTCTTCTATATGCTCAACTTTTCCCTGTTTTAATTGACTTTTAGTCTTTTTTACCTCTACCCAGGGGAAAATATCCATTCACCTTTAAAGTGTCTGTAGTGGTATTTATATATTGTAAGTAAGCATGTAAAGATATATACACAAAAACATTTATATTTGAGATTCTCTCTGTTTTGGGACTTTTTTTTTCTGTTTTTTTTTGAGACAGGATCTTGCTTTGTGGGTCAAGCTGCCTTGAGCTCACTCTGTAGCCCAGGCTGGCCTCGAACTCACAGCAGTTCTCCTGCCTCAGCCTCCCAAGTGCTAGGCCTATATATGTGTACCACCACATCTGGCTCGAGTTTCTCTGTTTTAAACTTTGTTAATAACCATTTGTTTAAGAAAATTTAAGTACTTTGTCTAAGTGCCAGGCTCTGTGTTTTCTGTTATTTATAACCTGTTGGCCAGACAGAAAACCCTCAAAGGAAAAACTGCATTTGACATAACTGATTGTACAATATTAGGATTTGGGAGAATCAAATTTGTTAACTGTTCATGGTGAAGAAATCCTAGGAAGTTCAGCTTGTAAATTCTACTGTCTCTCTTCCTTCCTGCCTGCTGTAATCTTCACATAACTGACAGGTAACACCACTGGTTTCCAGAGACACTTAAATACTTAAAGTACTTAAATATTCTTAAACAAATGGTTATTAACAATGTTTCTATATGGGCCAAAAGGATAATATGGATACTGAGAGCCTTTGACTTTTGAAATGTTTTTTGTGGTCCTGGGTATTGAACCCAGGGCCTTTGCACTGAGCTACATACCCAGCCCCCTCCCCCTTTTTTTTGACAATCGAACTGTGTAGTTTAGGTTGGCCTTGAACTCTCAGTGATCCTCCTGCCTCAGTCTCCCAAGCACTAGGATTGCAGGCATACCACCACCATTCCTGGCTGGTTGCCTTTTACTCTAAACATTTATAAAAATAGAATATATGACTAGGTCATAAGAACTAGGTCCACTGTCTGTGTTAGCCAGGCTGTGTCTAGAATCCTGTGTTTAATTCTAGTTATGATTTTGATTTTTTAAAAAACTTTGTACTGGGGATCATACTCATGACCTCATGCTTACTAGGCAGGTGCTTGTGTCACTGAGCTATATCCCTGGCCCTAGTTATGATTTTTAATATTGGACATTGATGTCACTAAAAGTCACTTTATAGCTTCTATTGGAAAACTATTGGAAGCTGTGTTCTCTGGAAACCAGTGGTGTTACCTGTCAGTTATGTGAAGATTATAGCAGGCAGGAAGGAAGAGAGGACAGTAGAATTTACAAGGAAACAGATTTTTGTTCAGTGTGAAGACTTTGGAACGAGAGGACCTGACCAGCGGTTCCACAGGCCACCTTCAGGTTAGCGGTCCTCTTAAGCAGTCGCACTGAGCAGGGCGCAGCCTGGAACCCATCCATCTGAAATACTCAGTGGATGCTTCTTCTGGGGACACGTTGATTCCACAGCTGGTTATGCACCTGCTGTGTCAGTGCTGTCCTGTGTTGAGTAAGGCCGTGTCCTCTAAGGTCACTGTGTTCAGTCTCACATGTGGTGAAATATAAATTATGTCAGAAGATTTTTTTTTAGCCTCACTGATACAAATGATGACATTTGCTATTTCTTCTCTCCCTTTTTCCTTCCAGTACATGGAAAAGAGAACCAGAAGCAGGGAACACGGGAATGAGATGCGAAAAAGACTTTTCAATCCTTCAGAGGAATCTGAAAAATAAGTTGCTTTTTCACTGGATCATGACTGAGAGAAGACCTAAGGACTGTTGGTTGGCAGCTGAACGAACCCTTTCTTATTTGGTCTCCAGAATCCTTTGAATGAAGATGACCCATGAAGAACTGAGCCGTGGAGAAGTGTGAAGGCCTGGATTCTGCATATGTGCTGAGCAGCGCTGTGGGTGCTGTCAGTTCTGCCGACACCCCTGCCCTCCTCTTGTTTATTCCCTTTGTCTGCATCCACTTAGTAACTTATCTCCTTCAATAAAATAACTTAAGACATTTTCCTCCTGTCTCTTAGACTGTCATAGAGTTAGATTTAAATGGCATTAATAGGCCTCCCATTTTGACAACATGATTACAAGGATTAAACATTGATTTTTGACAGTGTGATGATGATGAGGATTAAACACCAACTAGGGCAAGAAGAACCTGGGAAAATCCCAGGTATATTAACTGTATGAAAATGTCCCAGTGATTCTGTTTTTAGAGAGCCATTTTCTAAAGTATTCAGTGCTTAATAGTTGGTCCCCTGAGCAGGATTGAAAATAGGAAAACGGTTGTCTGTACTAAACATGTATACACGTTTTCGTCATTCTCTAACAGTGCAGTATGATAACTACACAGCATTGCGTTGATTAGGTCTTGTGAGTAATAATCCCGAGGTGATTTAAAGTGTACAGGAGGATGAACACAGGTTATCTGCAAATGCACCTCTAAGAGACTTGAGCATCTTGGAGTTTGGTATCCAAGGAGATCCCGGAACCAAGGGACAACTCGTAAGATTGCATCCAGTTGGCGTTTTAGTTGCAGAGCTTTGCTGCTTCTTGGGGTGAATGTGCCCACTGTGGGTTCCTCAGAACGGTTCGTCTCCTGTCTGCTGGGTACGGACAGGGCTCTTCGGATGTTCCGTGTGGGCACTTGGATGTTCAGTGCTCCTTCTGCCGGTTGTTCCTTAGACCTGAGATGATGTGGAAGCCGTGGCCAGCAGGGGCTCAGTCATTTTTTCAGGTGTCGAGGGCTGGGCAGCTGTTGGCTCCTTCCTGTGAATCCTGTGAATCATGTCCACTTGAGCCCTTGCTGGTCACGGTGTTTAGTAAGTGATTTTCCTGTCCCAGGAGGTATTCAAGAAGCTGGACATTGACTTAGCAAGGTGATGATAGAGATGACATTCAGTGAAGCGGTGGGGTAAGAACCAGAAGTAATTCTTTCGGTCCTTTCCAAGACAAGAGTATGAATGGTCATCGTCTCCTGAGTGTCAGCCACTGGGCACAGAAATGAGCTGTTTTGCCTGTGGAATCTTGCAGCAAACTGATGAGGTGATCGTTACCGCAGTCAACTGTAATTACAAAAGTTCCCTGATTAAGGAGGTGTCACAGAAAACATGAAAGGGCACTTAGGCCCAGCCATCGGGGAGGTGGAGCCTTGCCAGGAAAGCTGCTTGGTAAGGGTGTCCTTTGACAAATGGGAGAAAATGAGACACTTTCTGGGAAACTTGAGGTCATTCAGCATGACTGGAATGTGGGAACTGATGGGGGAAGATCATAAACAGCTTTGAATTCTTTTGAGGTTTTTAAAAAATAATTATTTTGGGGTGGGCTTTTTGAGACAGGGCTTGGCTATGTAACCCAGGCTGGCCTCAAACTCATAGCAATCTTCCTGCCTCAGCCTCCTGATTGCCGGATTGCAGGTGTGCACCACCACACCTGGCTGCTGAATTCTTTTGAGATTTTTAGCTTCAATCCAGTCATGACCAAGTGCAAATTTTAATATGGTAGTGAGGGAATGGGGAAAGGGGTTAGAAGGATGTTTCAACTTTATTTTTCTGGGTATGGTTTGGGGGATAATACAGAAGGAAAGAAGATTACACCTAGGGAGACCAGTGAGATTTTGATCTAACTTATATTAGAAATGAGGCCTGGAATGAAGGAAGTGGCTTTGGTGATTGAGAGGCATGAATAGATCTAAGGAGAATTTGAGGACTGACCAGGGGCAGGGATTAGGGAAGAGCCATGGACATCTCAGGCTTTCACCATGTGCGTGTGTGCTGGTGGTGCTCTGCTTGGGGAGAGACACTGGAGAGGAGGTGTGTGTGTGTGTGTGTGTGTGTGTGTGTGTGTGTGTGTGTGGTGGGGAGGGAACTTGCCGGAACCAGAGCAGAATGAAAAGATGAGCACACCCATGGTAGCAGAAACCCTGTGGGCCAAAGTTGGTGTTGACCATGAAAGTTGTCTTCTAGAGCAGACAGGAACTTTGGGGATCACTTAAAAAATGATTTTAGTAATATATTAGTACATATTTATCCTCCGAGGAGTGATGGGGCAGTGTGTTTTATGCCCCCCTGTCTCCCTAGCAGTATCTCTAGCTGACAGCAGGCAGGTCTTGATGCCTTTTCAGAAGTGCGGAAGGAGAAGGGGCCCCGCCTACGGGAGAAGGAGCTGGCACAAGGGCAGGAGGACCAGAGAGAATGGAGGGGGCGTCACTGGCTCAAAGGGAGGGCAGCCAGTTGATTGGGGTCGTAGGCATCTGTCACCTAGTGCCATTTGAATGACAGGAGTGAGTGGAAGGCAAAGGAGAACATTTGAAAATGCTTGTCTGCCCAGAAAGTAGGGTAAGGTCAGGAGGATCTTATGTCAGAAGAAAACAAAAGGTTTGGGGAAGGGTGATGTGGTATATGTTGCAGCAAAGAACGCCAGCAAAAGGCAGAGATGGATTTTAACTCATGGGCGATGCCCCCTCCCCCAGGACTGCAGTAGTGGGGTGGGGCCCAGGGCCTTTACGCTGATCTACAGTCCCAGCCCTTTGTGTTTTTTCTATTTTTAGACAGGCTTTCGCTAAGTTGCTAAATTGCTGTTTCCCAGGCTGGGTTCAAATTCTGATCCTCTGCCTCAACTTTCCCTAGTTGAGTGCTGGGGTTACAGGTGTGAAGATACAGAGATGATTTATTTTATTTAGAAAGCAAACCAGGAACTGAAAGCTTGAAGCGCTTGAAACGCTCCTTTCAGACAGCCTTAAACACGTGGCTCAGTGCGGGATGCGATGCTGTGCCCACTTCCCGGTGTCAAGAGCCCAGGCTGTCACTGCGCTCGGAGGACCCCAAGCCCAGAGGCTGACAGGATCACCCAAAACCAGTGACATCGTGAATGGTTAATGACTGACTCTCAAAACAGAAATGAAAGCAAGAACAGAAACAGAGCACTTCCAGCGGTGTAAACTCAGCACTTGTACCCCAGGAGTTTGTGACAGTGAGGTGCCGAGGCTTCAGTGATAAAGCAGCAGAGGCCCAGGAGCACTGAAGCTGCGTGGTCGAGGTTGGATTGATTAGGCCCCGGGCTGTGAGTTCTGGGGTTCAGATGCCTGTTGCCCTCAGCCTCACTCTGCATAATAGCAAAAGCTTGACGGTCAGCTGAGGGGCTCTTGAGCCTTCTAAAGCAGCCCTGGACTGGATGTATCACCCGCAAAGGGCTCAGCCTCTCTGGAGTTCAACTCTTGTTTTAAATGAGATTGTTGGGCTGGTTTGCTTGTTTATCATAGAGCTCGTAGGACCCCAGACCTAAGCACCAAATCTGTGAGAAATGATGTCATTTCCCCTGGGAGGGAACTGGAGCAAGCTGGGGTCTTTCCTGGCTAGGCTAGTACTGTACCACTGAGCTACTGTCCCCGCCAGATAGCATTCATTTGCCGTAAAGATTCTGTGACCATGAGAGCAATTTGGCCTGGGGTTGTTGTGCTTGGTGTTATTTGCCAGCCCATCTAGGTCTCAGCTTCTTGTGACTTGCAACTCTAAGATTATTAAGAGGACTCTACCATACCCTGCAGGAATGTGCGTGGTCCAGGGGAGGGACAGGGTCAGCGTTCTGCTCAGGCCTGCTCAGGTCGCCCTCAGTACTTTCAGAGAAGCCTCCTCCCCGCCCAGCCCACCCCTTTGAGGTCTTACTCTCCCGTGATTCCAGCTCATGATCCCTACAGAAAAAGTGCACACTCAGAGCCTGGCGGCAGAAGCTCCATTCACGTCCCCAGCTCCCTGGAGGGAGGGAGGTGGAGGAGACAATTGTAGCACAGGAGCTGCCTGCACTGGGAGAGGGTAGAGTCAGAAGAGGGAGAAAGGTGGGTAGATGGGGTTGCCAGTTGCGGCAGGCCTTGAAAGCCATAGCAAGCAATGTGGATCTCATCGGCGGGAAACGGAAAGCTATTAGGGGGTTGAAAGTAGGGACTGGCTATGATTTCGTTTAGTTATATTTTGTAAAGATCTTTCTGGTTGCTGGGTGAAGAACAGTTATGGTTAAATGAATTCAGCCCAGTGACTCTATGGGTCACATGGGGTGACTGTGGAGATTCATTGAGATGTGTACATAGCAGGTTATTTGACACAAAGCAGGGGCCCTCGCAATAGTGCTGTTATAACTGCATGCAAACCGGGAATTAGAAATATATCCCCTGCCCTTTGGTAGGATGCGTCAGATCACTTGGGGTGTCCCCTTTGGCACTGGTGGGGATACTGGGGGTGCAGGGTTTGGGAGGAAGAAGAACGAAGGGCCAGGTTCTGCAGGTCCCTAGAACTCATGCCAACTCGGCCCCATTCCGTCTCCCTGAACTCCTGTCTGTACAAGAAGCCGGTTCCCCTGGTGCCTGTGTCTCCCCATCACTGTACCACTGCTGGTTTATGCCGTGTTTCTAGTTTCAGCCTGCTGTAGATAAGAGCAGAACCTGTTTTTCCTCTCTGGAGCAAGCATGCCCTCTGAGGCTTTTGAGGTGTTTAAAAAGGTTTCCTTGAGGCAGAAGCCTAAGAGGTTACAGGGAGACAGAGGTGGGGAGGTGCAGAGATTCTCCATTTTCTTTTTCAGGTACCTGACTCTTCCGGGTGCTGGTGACACAGTGATGAACGACGTGAGTATAGTGCAAGGGAGGGTCCATGTCCGGAAGTGCCACTTAAATCTTAAGGGGTGCAGCTTTCCTTCTGGGGGTGATGCGAAGGTGTTGTGGGATGCAGAGCGAAGGAATAGTTTTATTATGATATATCTTGATGTGGAATTTTAAATGCTAGTTGAGATTTTATCTACTTCACATAGATGAGGATTCACGCCTTTCTTAAGTTTTGAGAAATTCTCCGCTCTGTTTGTTTCCTTCATTCTCCTTATTTTTCTCCTTTTAGAGCCCTTACTAGTCATAAGGGCTTCTTATATTCATAAAGCTTCTTATATTCTCTTCTGTGTCCCTTAAGTGTTTTCAAGTTTTCTATTGCTTTATTTCTCTGTACCACATTCATTTTTAAAGACAAAAGTAAGTTTATTATAAAAGTATAGCAGATAGGAACATAATCAAATAATCGATTACCACACAGCAAGGCAGGGGCAGCACCAAAGATGAAGGGGAATCCTCTGGGGAAGCATCTCACTTGAGATGGAGCCTTCAGCAGGCGAGGGGGAAAACACTGCATCACACCGTTTCTCAGTTCTTTAAGGACTGCATTCAGATAACAGTGACTTGGTGCCAACAGGCTGGTGGCTGAAGGGGCATTCCCAGGCTTGACTAGACTGGCAGTGATCAGTGTTTCCCGTGTTATTTCTGCACACCCCATTTCAGGCAGCAGGTTCCCCGCAGAAAGGCACACAGCCAAGGTTACTTCAGTGAACACAAACATTTCTGATGACTCTCATCACTTTAATCCTTTCCCTGACAGTTTGAGGCTGGTGTGGGCTACATATTGAGACCCTGTCTTACCAAAAAAAAAATAAAAATAAAAAAAAATAAAAAGGTGTTTGGGGGTGGGCAACAGTTATAGGGCAGAACTGGTAACGGAGCAACCAGTCAGGTTCTGTGTACCACATTCTTTTTTTTTTTTTTTTTTTTTTTTGGTACTGGAGATGGAACTCATGACCTTGCATTTGCCAGGCAGACGCTTAAGCCACTGAGCTAAATCCCCAGCCCTTATGTACCACATTCTTGATAATTTTCCAAAATCTGCTTTTGAATGACTTCATTGTCTTTTCTGTTCTATCTTTTCTGCTAAACAATCCATTGGGCTTTTAATTTTAGTGCATGTAATGTTCCCTTTCTAAAAGTTTTGTTTGGTTCATTTTCAATTTCACCCATAAACTTTTCATATGTTTTCATGCATCACATAATTTCAATGCTTATTTTCAAAATTTTCTCATTTTCTTTTTTAAAAAGTTTTTTTTTTATTAATTTTAAAGAGGATAAAACAGAATAAAACCAATCAAAACAAACCAGTGTAAGAGATACAGGACTTCAAAACCTTATGAAATCGACAATAGTTACCATAATGCCTTTTGATATCTTCAAAATAGTTGCAGATACCTTCAGACATAGTAAAAATCAAACAGAACAGAATAGAATAGAAACAATAAAAACAAAACAATGAATGCAACGAAGGACTTCAAAACAAGCCTACAGTAAATCCAAAATGGCTACCATAATATATTTTGCTGTTCTCAAAACAGCTTCTCCTGCCGCTGGATTTAACATAAACAAAAGAGAATAAAACCCAACCCAACAAAACAATGGAAATGACATAGGACCTCAAAACAAGACCATAGGGAGTCAACAATGGCTACAACCCTCAGAAGGAGATCCCCCCCTAGAGGTCACACTGTGTACCACTGTCCTCTGAACCTATGATCAGACCACTGGCCCTAGACCTGCAATGTCAGTGAAACACCAAACACCCCAGGCGTCCAATTGCATTTCCCCTCCATAGCTGTCATCACAGCCTGTGTTTCTCCGGATGAGGTGGGAATTGATACTTCTTGTTTGCTAGCCTGCATGGTGGAAGGGGCTGGGTCCTGACCATTCACAGTCCAGTGGCGGCCCACACATGGTGCTGGTTCCCAGACTGGGCTTGTTTGCTGGTGCGGCCATTGTTCTTGCTCCTCAAAATTTTCTTTACCTAGCTTTTATTCAGTAGTTCTAGCTGAAGTTTCTGTTGTCTAACACTTCTGGGTGTCTGATTGGCTGTGTCTTCTTCACAGTAGATGGCTTCTCAGTGTGTTTGTAACTTATTTATTCTAGGAATATTTTAAGGGAGCTTATTGAATTGGACTTGGTGCCGCCTGATCCATGATTGCAGTCCTTGTTTGCATTTTGTGGGTGGAGTTGGTGCATGTGCATAACCCATCTCTCTCTGTGTTTCATCCCCTTCCCCTCCTCTCCTTTCACCTTCCCTCTATCTTGATACTCTTCCCATTTGGGAAGGATCTGTCTTCCTCCTTCCTAGGATCTAGCTTTCATTTTATTCTGCATTTATAATCTGGGTTTCTCATGTAAGAGAAAACGTGATATTTAAGTTTGTGTATGTGATTTATTTCACTTAACATTATGGTCTCAGGGTATGTCCCTTTTTCTACAAATGACTCAAATTTATCTTTCTTTAAGGCAGAATCGTACTTCATTGTGTGCAAATACCACATTTTCTGTATCCATTCATCTATTGAGGGGCATATAGGCTGCTTCTAAGATTTAGCTCTTATGCATTGTGCTGCTGTAAACATGGGTATGCATGCGTCACTGTAATATGATGTCTTTAACTCTTTCAGGAAGACAGTAAGAGGGGAATAGCTGGCTCAAAAGAAATTTCTAGTTTTATTGTTTTGAGGAATCTCCATAGTGATTTCCCCAGTGGTTGTACTAGTTAACATTCCTACCAACAATGTAGAAAGATTCCCCACCGCCTCATCAGTATTTATTCCCGTTCTACTTGATTTCTGGATGATGGCCATTCTTTCTGGGAGAAGGTGGAATCTGCACTTCTCTAATGGCCAGTGATGTTGAGCATGTCTTCATGTCTTTATTTACCATTTTTTGATTGGGTCTTTTATTTGGGAGGTCTAATATTTTGAGTTCTTTATATGTTCAAGTTATTAGTCCTTTGTCTGAGAGGTATCTGGAAAACAGATTTCCCATTCTTTAGGCTGTCTTTTCACTGTTGGTGGTTTCCTTTGCTGTGAAGCAGGTTTTTAATCTAATTTGATTCTATTTGTTGATTCTTGGAATTATTTTCCTGTGCAATTGTTCAGAAAGTCCTTGTCTATGCTTATAACTTCAGGAGTTCTGTCTTCCACTAGATTAAATGTTTTTGGTTTAACGTTTAGTTCTTCAATCCATTTTGATTTCAGTTCAGTACATAGTGAGATACAGGCCTAGATTCAGTCTTCTGCATATGGACAGCCAGTTTTCCCAACACCATTTATTAGAAAGACTGTCTTTCCTCCAGTGTGTGCTTTTGGTCTCTTTGTCAAAGGGCAGATAGTTGAATGCCCTTGGGGTTGTTTCTGCATCTTTGATCCTATTGTTTGTTTTTGTGCTTGTACAGTATTGTTTTTATCATAGTAGCTTTGTAATATAACTTCAGGTCCAGGATAATGATGCTTCTGGATTAACTTTTTATTTATTTTTTTCCCTACTTAGGATTGCTTTTTCCATTCAGGGTCTTTTCTGGCTCCATATGAATTTTAGAATTGTTTTGTCCACTTCTCTGAAGAATGCTGTTGGAATTTTGATTGAGATTGTTATAAATCTATATATCAATTTTGGAAATATGTCCATTTTGACTATTTTGGTTCTGCCTACCCAGCAACAGGGAATTTCTTTCCATATTCTGATATCTTCTTCAGTTTCCTTTTCCAGAGTACTGTAGTTTTTGTCATAGAGGTCATTCACTTCCTCAGGTTAATTCGTAAGTAAATAATATTTTTTAGTGCTATTATGAATGGCATTTTCCCCCTTAATTTCCCTCTCAGTGAGTTCATTATGAGTGTTTAGGATTGCCATTAGTTTTTGTGTGTTGATTTTGTATCCCACTACATTACTGAATTCTGTTATTATTTCTAAAAGTTTTTTGGTGGATTTTGGGGAATTTTTTTGTATAAAAGATCATGTTATCTGCAAATACTGATAATTTGATTTCTTCCTTTCCTATATTTTTAATTGTTTTATTAATTCTCTTGCCTAATTTCATATATATATATATATATATATATACACACACACACACACACACACACACGCACACACATATATGTCTTTTTGAGACAGGGTCTCACTATGTGGTTCAGGCTGGTCTTGAGTTCACTTTGTGGCCCAGGCTGGTTTTGAATTTGCAACAATCCTCCTGCCTCAGCCTCCCAAGTGCTGGAATAACAGGCATGCACCACCATGCCTGGCTCAAATATTTCGAAGGAGTGGAGATTATGTGGACATTATGTCATGTAATGTGGATCCTTGTCTTGTTCCTGATTTTAGAGAGAAAGCCTTCAGTTTTTCCCCATTTAATATGATATTGACTGTAGGTTTGTCATAAATGTCTTTCATCGATTAAGTTCCTTCTGTACCTGTTTTCTTCCTACTTTTTACCATGAAAGGATGCTGGGTTTTGTTAAAGGCTTTTTCAGTATCTATTGAGATGATCATGTGATTTTTGTCCTTGCTTCTGTGTGTGCAGTGTTTTACATTTATTGATTCGCTTCTGTTCAACTATCCTTGCATCCCTGGCATGAAGCCTACTTGGTCATAACATCTGATCTATTTGATGATCAAAACTACTTTTCATGTTAATTTTACAGTTCAGGGATCCCTGGATCATGTAAGTAGTAAAAGTTACTCAGGTGTAGGCGAGGAAATGCTCATGGTCACGAATTCCAGGGAAGTGTTTTCAGTTTGGAGCCTAGGATGAGTCATGTAGGCTTTAATCTCTCCGGGCAGCTGTGATGGTTTGCTGTTTGCCTTTCTAGGAGGGCTACCCTTTGTGGCCATGAATTTATGTGCTAGTCTTATTTCCCACACTGTTCCTTACAGACCCACTGTCTTCCATCTTTTTCTAGTGTGTGAATGAAAACCTCAGTTTTTAAATTCAGTATTCCCTCGTGTACTTACTCCTCTGGCTTGTAAACTCTCTGTTTTCAGCCACCAAGGATTTTCTTTGCTGTGAGCTTCACTGTGCCTTGAAAATGCACTGGGATATGCTATGTAGTATTTTCAGATAGCTTTGTAATAGGAGGAATTTCAGATGAGCTAGTGAGACCTGTGACTAGCAACATGCCCTGTACCTGCTATTTCGCAAAGGCTGTGCCCACTGGGAATGATTGTACTTGCACAGTTGGAGAACTAACTCCTCATTCCACAGGGTGAAGGAAGTGTGAAAGGGGTTGGGGGCTGGTGGGTGGGAGCGCATGGCAAATAGGGGAGTCGGAATGGGGTATCCTCTCCTCAGATGACCTCGTCCTTATTGGTCCCTTGCTACTCAGCAGTGGTCCATGGGCCGGCATCGGCAGCATCACCTGGCAGAGTTTGCTAGAAATGCAGTCTCAGGTCCCATGCTGGACTTCTCGACTGAGAATCTGCATTTTAGCAAAATCCTCAGATGATTTGTATGTACATAGATATTCCAAAAGCATGACTTAGGCTATTTTTGATGTAACTGCCACCCATAGGATGATTACTCCTTTGGAGTTAATGACCTTCTTTCTCTTTTGTCATCATTTGTGGTTTAGCTTATTTATTTTTTTCCTAGTTCATTTTTAAGCTTTTTAAGCACTTTTCTGAAGCAGCTTTGTATGAAGTTTTAGGGAGAAGGTTCTTATTGGTGATGTAATGCACTGAGGATGTTAATGTGACTATTGTCATATTGAATATGACAGCAAAGTGTTACTTAGCCTGCAGAGTAAAGCCCTTATGCAGTTCTCAGGGCATTTGCTTTTTCCTCAGCTCCAGAGTGTGGAGAACTGAGAAGAGGAGAAACATCCTGTAATTCAGTACAGGCAGACCAGTTTCACTGGGGGGTTTTCTGCAGAAAATACCCAGCATCCAAATTTCCCAGTATCTCTTGATTGTTGGTATGATAAATGGACTTAGTAGGATTGTGCCAAAATAGGGAAAAGTATCTTTTTAAAACAGATAAAAAATAAAATAAGCTGGAGAATTATCTAGAGATCATACAAGTTCTTTTGATGGCTTCAGCTGCTAGAATTGTTGTGTAGTTCAGCCAGCAGATAGTTCACCTGTATATCTGTGACACATGGGGTTGGGGTGATCTCTAGACTGAAACCCCTGTGGGCAGACACCTTACACCCTTTTGTTCACTGCTGTTATCTGTCGTTCGTGGTGACTGGTACATGGTTGATGTGCAGTACATTTTTTTTAACTGAGAGAATTTAATGGACAAAAAATGAATAAATTAAGTGTTGAATTAGTTGTTAGTCTGAAAGACCTTAAAATGTATTTTTCCTTATTTTTCTATAAGAACTTGATAGGTACATTGTTAGATAGTTACAATTAGAATAAAAAGGGCTCTATATGTCCACCAGTTGAGCATGAGTCAAATAAACAATGGCGTGCCATGAAGCCGTGGAGAGAATGAAAGCGTTTTCATGTCTACATGGTGATATAGCGATTCATAAAGGAGAAAGAAATCCTTAACACTGAAATGAACTGGAATAAATAATTACTGTGTTTCTGGTTGGTTGCACAATCACAGAGAGAAAAGAATTACTATTTCAAAGGTTCAAACACAATATTTTTTTATTTTAAAGAGAAAAAAACTAAAAACAATGATAATTTCAAAACAAGATAATAGGAGATTAACAATGGTTAATACATTGCATGTTGTTATTCTCAAAGTAGTTCCTCAGATTATAAGATATAGGCATGAAAAATTGATCAAACAATATATGCACAAACTGTTCTTCTCAATGGAGTAATAGAAATCAGTAGTGTAATTGTTTTAGTTATGCAATTTCTCCTTTCCCCCATCCCAGTTGTTCTTTCCTTTTGAGCAGTTTCTTTTCTTTTCATAATACCTATTACACATTTTGGATCTTATTTACTCGTTCAGTTTCTTACAGTAGGGAGGCAATATGATGTTTACACATGCGAGTCTGATTTATTTCACTTATGAGTATGGTCTCAAATTGCAGAGAGTTTATCCTTCTTTATTGCTGAGTAGTACTTCATTGTATACCACATCTTTTTGTATGCATTCCTCGATTGATAAGCATTTGGGTTGTTTCCAAGATTTAGCTATTATAAATTGTACTTCTATAAACATGGGTACACATATATCACTGTGGTGGGATGTTTTTAATTCTTCTGGGAAGATACCCAGAAGGGGAATAGTTGGGTGGAATGGGACCTCTACTCATGGTTTTTGAGGAATCTCTACACTGATTTCCACAGTGGTTGTACCAGTCTATACTCCTACCAACAGTGGAGAAGTGTTCTTTTTTCCTCACAGCCTCTCCAGCATTTGTTATTGGTTGATTTCTTGATGATAGCCATTCTTTCTGTGGTGAGGTGGAATCTCAGTGTTGTTTTAATTTGCATCTCTTAAATGACCAGTGATGTTGAACATTTTTTCATATATTTATTTGCTATTTGTATTTCTTCATCTGAGAAATGTGTATTAATCTCAGATGCTATTTTTTGATTGAGTCTTTGAATTTGGGGGGCCTAATATTTTTTCAGTTCTTTATAGCAAACACAGTATTTTGAGTCTACCTCTTTAGAAGGACATATATTCTAAAGACAAAAAAAAGCAAAACCAACAACAAAAGACTATTTATTGGTGATAAAAAATTACTATCTTGAAATTCTAACAATGAAATATCACATATACCTAGTAAAATAGATAACTTACATTAGTATCAGTTGAAACTGTGACTTTTCAACATAAGAGCAACAAGTATAAAGTACAAAAAAAGTCCAAATCAGAACACTGGAATATTGCATTGGAATTGGAAATACAGTGCTACTTTGAACTCATGATTTTTTTTGTCTTTCTAAAAAAAAAAAAAAAAAAGTGCATTCCCTAGTTTTGTGCATTGAAAATAATGGCTCCTCAGCACCCCAGTGTGGAAGCACCCCTTCCACACTGGACAGTGCTGTGTAAGTATCGCTGCCCCTGGAGGAGTCCAAGGCTGCTCTGGTGGAATCCCCATCCCAGCCCCTGGGCAGGGCACCTCGAGGAGAGCCTGGGCCGTCTTGTGCCAGAGAGCAAGGAGGCACCCAAAGATGCATAGAATGGATTTAATTACACCGAATGTGCAGACATGTTTTAGTATGAAAAATGCATTAAAAGAGGTGCTCGTTCCAGGAGGCTGCTGGCTCGTCCACCCATTACTCTGATGCAAATGAAATATTCATCTGTATTTTCCATATTCCCAATAACCAAACAGCTGGCTGAAGAGAAGTTCTGTCAACGTTTCTCTTGAGACACAATTTATGTAACACACCATTCTCCATTGAACTGAATGTTGGCTGTTACAGTGGTGAAGTTGTACAAACACCAGCACAGCCCACGGCCCACGTGTAGAGTGTGCTCTTTATCTCTCGCAGAAGCCCTGGAGCCATTAGCAGTGAGTCTCCACCTCCTCCTTCTCCCCAGCCCAGGAGTCCACTAAGCTCTTTTGTGTCTCTATCCATTTGCGATTAGGAGCATTCTATACAAATGGAGAAGAACAATATGTGATCTGTTGTGATTGACTTCTTTCACCTCGCATAATATTTTCAAGGTCCATCTGCATTACAGCAGGTATCACCACTGCATTCCTTTTTATGGCTGAAATGGGAAAGTTTTTTCTTGAAGAATTCTAGCTAATAAACACAGAAAAACTGCTAGGAAAGAACTACTTTACAACACAACAGCAGATCGGGGATGTTTAAAATCATTGGGTGTTTGCAACTATTATGTAGAAAAGAAAGGTTGATGGGTCAGTATAAAATGGATGAATCAACTCAGGCTAGATGGTGCCTATCTACAGTTCAGCATCCTGGGAGGCTGAGGCAGGAAGATTGCAAGTCTGAGCCCAGCCTAGGTTGGCAATTTAGTGACAGTGAGACTCTGTATCAAAAACAAAACCAAAAAACAAAGAATGAGACCAATGAACTGAATACACTGATCAGACTTAAAGTTCATAAAGCACTACAAGCGAGACATACATATGTATACTTCTTTTTTTTTAAAAAAATGAATTAACTCATATTTTCCTGAATCTCATTAAGCTGCTAACTTCCTGTTTACAAAACTCTGACCGCTAGAGGCACAAGTCACATGGCCACCACAGACACCCAAATGTATGACACGGTACAGGACCCCTGATAGTGTGACCCAGCTGCTTTAGCAAATAACTGGCATAAAACTGGAGAGGGAAGGGCACTGCTCAGATGAGAAACAGCATGAATCTGGGTCCTGATGGAAAGAAACCAACAGGGAAAAAGTATTTTTGAGGCAGTTGGAGAGATTTGAATATGGTTGGGTTTCAGGTGAGGTTAAGAAATGACTGTAATTTTGTTAAGTGTGATAAGGACACTGTGATTGTGTTTTAAAGAACGCCCCTATCAGTTGAAGAGGCGCTGAAGTATTGACGGCGGAGTGGTGGATGTGGGGCTTTACTGCGACACACACACCAGCAAACGCGGTGGGGTTAGCCACAAGCTGGGCCATGAGTTTGAAACTGCTGGGATTGAATGAGTTTCATACATTTTTCTCTCTTTAATGAATACTTGAAATTTTCCATACTAATTAAAACAAGAATCCTAGATTCTTAGTCAAGAAGCAATTTCATCTAGAAATATAATTTGTTAGAAATACATACCTTTCTGAGAAAAAGACTCAGAACTGCTGGTTCTTTCTTACATGCTTGAGATTTATTTTGGTCTTTTTGACTCTGAAGAATTCTGAGTGTTTCTGATGAAGACAAAGAGCAGCTTTAAAAAAAAAATGTTGGCAGTAGAAGTGCCAGGCGTTGAGGACTATCGTCCAATATGAAATATGGCTAGGCATGGTGGCGCACGCCTGTAGTCCCAGCACCCAGGAGACCGAGGCAGGAGGATTGCCACAGTTCAAGGCCAGCCTGGGCTACATAGTGAGAGCCTGTCTAAAAAAAAAAAAAAAAAAGAAAGAAAGAAAAGAGAAAGAAACAAAAAGGATAAAGAGAAATATGCATGACCACCTAGAAGCTTACTTATAATGATTCTGAACACATTTTTTTCTCCCTAGAACTTTATTTTTCATGAAAATTCCTGTGAATCCATATTGTCTATTTCCTACTTTCTTGATAAACACAACACCACCATGGCTAGGAGTTTGGAATCAGAATGATACTCAAATCTCAACTCCGCCACCTAGGAGCTGAGCTGACGGGGGGCATGATTCCGTCAACTCTCAGAACCTCAGATTCTTCAGCTGTGAAGTGGAAGTAACTACAGCATCTTCCTCCGAGACGAATGTATTTCCCATATGAGGTGAAGTTTGGATTATCACTGTGCAGGTGTCTCCAGGAACCTCACCCTGTGTGTGTGTGCACGCACGTGTGGAAACTGAAACCCCTGTACACAACCGCATGAGACAAACGCCTTTCGTCTGCCTTTTCAGCTCCGTCTCAGATGAGACATGTAACCTTCTGTTTCAGCACAAGGACTGACTTCCCTGCAGCGAGTGAATGCGTACCATATCCCGGATGTCTGGGGCCGACTACTTAAAAGTGTGACCCCAAACATTTGTCTCATTTTTCTTGGGACCTGACTGATCTCAGCTTCCTGCTGTGGGAAGAGTGAGGTGTCAAAACCCAGCTTAAGGACCTTTTGATTGATTGACTGAGGCAGGCACCGCAGGTAAGCGAGACCCAGCTGTGTGCCCAAGAAGAAGCTGGGCCCAACGAGGAGGAGGAGGTGGTGGTGAGGGTAGAAGGGCCAGCTTCAGAGTGGTCGTCTTCACCTGGGGTCTTGGCCTCCCTGCACATCTTGGGCAAGTCCAGTCAGCTCGCCCCTTGGAGCTTTCAGTGTTCTTGTCTGCAGCAGGGGAATCTCTGCCTCACCAGTTGTGTCGGTCAAAGGAGGCCATGGTGTTGCTTTTAAACTATGTTGCTTTTAACATTTGTGGAACTGCACAAATGTTAGCTGGAATTTTCTAGAAAGAATAGAGGTCAGTGTGTTAGGCTGCTCTTGGCATCAAGTAGAGATCCCTGGAGACCAAGCTGGGGGTGGCCCTGCCTGCTGGAGCTCTGTAGTCTCTCCTGAAGCACGAATCAGGTCCAGGGAGGGGCTCCAGGGAGTGCTAGCCTGTGACTCTGGTTTATTTCATTGAATATGGCGGTCTCAAGGTGCGTTCCTTTTCCTGCAAATGCCTCGGGTTTCTCCTTCATGGGAGAGTAGGACACCGTTGTGTGTAAGAACCACATTTTCTCGATCCCGTCATCAGTGGATGGACCCATAGGCTGCTTTAAAGGTTTAGCTATTAGGAGCTGTGCTGCTGTAAACATGGTTATATATGGGTCACTGTGATACAATGCCTTAACTGTTTTAGGAAGACACCTAGATGGAGACCAGCCAGGGCAAATGGAATTTCCAGCTTTAGTTTTGTGAGGAGTCTCCACACTGCTTTGCATAGTGGCTGTATTAATTTATATCCCCACCAACCGCATAAAGAATTTCCTCACCCCTGCAACCTTTCTAGCATTTTCTATTATTTACTTTTTTTTTTAATTTAAAAGAGAATAAAACAAAAGGGGGCAGTACAGAGCAGATCAGAAGAGGACAACATAGGCAACACAGTACTTTACATTAAGTCAACTGGACATCAACTTTTTTTTTTTTTTTTTTGAGGCAGGGTTTCATTACATGGTTCAGGTTGGTCTTGAGTTCACTTTTTAAGCCTAGGCTGGCCTCGGACTCATGGCGATCCCCCTGTCTCAGCCTCCCAAGTGCTGAGATGTTATTTACTTTCTTGGTGATGGCCATTCTTTCTGGGGTAAGGTGGAATATCACAGTGCCTGGGCTCTCTTCTAGGAGAAACCCAAGGTATAGGTAGGGAGCAAAATAAAAGACATGACAGGAAGCAAGGAGATGGGTCTTTCTCATATGGGAGAGAGATCAGGAGGTGAAGGTGGGGGAAGAGATAAGAAAAGGCGCGAAGATGTGTCCTGTACCTGCACCAGCTCCACACAAGGACTGTTAAACCCTACGTACTGCACTTGTGTATGAGTTAAAAACTGACAGCTGGGGATGGGGATTTAGCTCAGTGGCATAAGCACCTGCCTGGCCAAGCGCAAGATTGTGACTTTGATTCCCGGTACCAAAAAAAAAAAAAAAGTGACAACTAGTTTAAAAACCTAAAAGGAGCGCTCTCCCCCACCCCACACTTGTGCTCGCCCTCCCTGCATTTCCTCAGACCCAGCCAATAAAGCATCAACCTCAACACTTCAGCTTTCCCCAAACAGGGCAGGAAAGCCCCGCTCAGCAAGCAAAAGACACAAGCAACTGCACTCGTGGGTGTCTTCACCCAAGTCCCGCTGGGCTCCCAGGCCATGCCAGCCGGGCTTCGAAGCAGAGGGGAGACTTTGCAAGCAAAGTGGACACACAGTTGATCCAGCCGGGGCGGGGTCTGCCCCGTGTTCGTCCCGCGCTGCTCAGATCATAGTTCTGTATCTGCACTGTGTAATCTCCTAGCTCTGTGTTGCGTGGGCATGTTGGGCTGTTGGGAGGCGGTGTGGGGGGAAGAGGAACTGAGTTTTAAATTTGATTTAATTTTCATGACTTTACACTTGAGTAGTCAAGTGGGGAACACCGTTTTGCACAACCTCAGACAGTGCTGGAGATGCCCTGGGAGGCCCCATTGTCCACTGTAATTTGTCTTTTGTTTATACATTATGTTATTTTCTTATGACCGGATACCACAAAGGTGCTTGGCCGAAACAAAAAACAAAGCAGACCTTCATTCTTTCTCAGTTCTGGAGGCCAGAGGTCTGAGCAGGATTTCAATGGACTGAACCCTGTGTCAGCTGGGCTGTCCCTCCACCAGAGGCTCTAGAGAGGAATCCATCCCTTTTTCCCCACACAGAGAGGTGGTTGCGATCCACAGCTCCTGCTGGCTGTTGTTGTCCTTGGCTTGTGGCGAAGCGTTCAGTTCCTGGCCTCTGTGTTCAGGTGGCATTCTCCTTTTCTGTGATTGATCTTCCTCTGCCTGTCTCTTGTAAGGGCACTCAGGACCCTCCAGGTGACCCAGGATAATCTGCCCCCCTTAGCTGTACCACAAAGATCCATTTTCCATATTAGGTAACACATACGGGTTCCCAGGGTTAGGACCTGGTGTCTCTGGGAGTTGTTATTCGGCCCACTGTACCTGTGTAGAAAACTCATTAGTAGTGGATTTGCTTTGAGTCAAACGCTGTGGCTGTGCCTGTGGGTGGAGCTTGCTGCCTACCTGCCAGATTGGGGGGGGGGGTGTTTCTCAGCATTCTGAATGAAGATCTGAGTTTGATAAAACAAGACAAAACAACCAAAAAAGTGAAACCACTTCCTGTCCTGCTCCTACCTCGAAGTACCTTGATTTATCTATCTAATGTCACATCATCTCTACCAAAAGGGTAACTCATCAATGTTTGGACTGTTCCCCAAAGTGTGCAGCAGGGAACCTCAGCGGGGACCGGAGTCAGGAAAACCCAGAGGCACCACACCGACTGTGTGCTAGAGGTGGGGACATGTGTAGGGCCGGCTGGCCTGCAGCTGGGAAGCAGGAAGGGCCCAGGCTGAGGCAACCCGGAGGAGCTCGTCCCTCCGATGCGGATGTGTGGATGTCGTGTTTCCCTGTTGCTTCATCAAATCTAAGAGGATGGCTGGGGTGAGTGGGTTTTGTAAATATTGCTCTGAAACACAGTTTCAACAGAAAACAGATGCCAAGTGTTTTTATTAGTGTCAGTATTTGAAGTTAATGGAATAAAACATGAACCCAGTCCTTGGTCAAGCAAAATGCCTGCAGAAGCCCAGGCTTCAGGGAGGGCATGGCGTCTGGGGCGGGGCGGGGCGGGGTGTGTGTCTGTAAAGTTTGAATGGGAAGAAGTTGGCTGGAAAACCTTCAGTTTTGAAAAATGAAAGCCTAGAAATGAAATATTTATCACCAGAGGGACACAGAAGCACAATTATAATTTAAAGTGTGAGTCACAACACTGCCTTGTTCAACCAGGGAACAAAATGACTTAGAGGCAGAAAACAATGACTTCATTGTGTCTCCTAAGAACACAGCGTTCTCCAGGTCTGCTTGTGTCCCTGAGTTAAATGACAGAGCGTCCCCTCCTGTTCCCCACGGTGGCCAGCGGCTGCAGGACTGGGGATTTGTTTGGGGCTGCTTTTCAGAGAATTAATAATGGTGAAGACAATAAAGGTTTACTCAGCACTGAGCAGGGTATTTTGTGCTTTCATTGCCCTGTTTCCTTTAATCCTCCCGTTACCCTCTAGGTTGGATGTTGTTATCCTCATTCCATAGATGAGAAGCCGAGACTTGGAATCTGATCACTGAAAGTCACTGGGCTGCTAGGAACAGGACCGAGGTGTAGCCACAGTGCCCTATGCTGGAGACCCCGGCTCCTGGTCACTTGTCCTCCCCTCCTGTCACATGGGCTTGGGACCCACTCCTGCATCCTCTTGGAAAGCCCTGTCACCAGGTGCCCTGGCGGGTTTCTCTGTGCCATGTTCAGCAGTGGTCACTGTCCACAGAGAGGCGCAGGGCACACAGGTCTGGGTCGCCTGGCAGTGTCTGAGTGTGCACATGTTTCTCAGCCCCCCTGCATCGCCCCATGAGACGAGACAGCATCTGGTGGCTTCCCAGGAAGAGAGGACAAAATCGTTTCCCTCATGACAGAAACTTCCCTTCTCTTCCCTACAGGAGGTCTTTTCCCCTGCAGCTTCCTAGTCTGCTGCTTCCTGAAAAGTGAGCATCTGGTTTTCAGAGCATGCTTTGCAGCAGGCGTTTGCATTCTGAGCTGGTTTGTGGTGTCTGCGTCCACCTGGCGTCTTCGCCAGCAGTGTGTATCAGGCCTGCTCCGCTGCTGGGGCCCTATGGAGGCACAGTGTCGGCCTCCCCTGGCTGCCCGGGGTGACAGCGTGTGGAGCAGGGGCACTGCTGCCTTTTCAGGGCTCTCCTGCAGGCTGGAGGCTGCACCGCATCCCTGGCCTTGCCCTGCTAAGATCCGAGCAGGGACGCCACTACAGATGTCACTGCACGTTTCCCTGTGCCTCCAGGTGGCACTGCGGCCCCTGACAGAACCACTGCGGAAGATTTGTCACTGCGAGTTTGGATGGAGTCCCCGCCTGTTCTGTCTTGGGAGAGGTACACTGTGGTCTTTTTTCCTAGAATCTGTCCTGCGCTTTGGGTGGGAGAAGGAGGTGTCTAAAACAGCAGGGAGAAAACCCAATCTGTTCATCAGGGTCCTGTGCTGAGAAGCTGGTGTGTTTATTTTTATATTTTATTTTAAAGAAAATAAAACCTAACAAAATAAAACAGAATAAAGCCAATCAAAACAGTGAAAGTGGTACAGAACTTCAAAGCAGGATGATAGGAAATCAACAATGGCTACCATAACATCGCTCGTTATCTTCACAATAGTTGTCCATTCCATCAGACATAGTAAAATCAAATAAAACAGAATAAAACCAATAAAAATAGGACATTGAATAAAACAAAACAATAAATTGGACCAAAACCAAACAGTGAGAACAATATTGGGTTTCAAAAACAAGAGAGAAGGAAACCCCCCCATATTTGCTATGTTGCATACCGTCATCCTCCCTATAGATGCTCAGACTACCAGCCTTAGGCCTGCAAAGTCAATCAAACGATACAAACACTTAGTTGTTTTTGTACTTTAGTTGCTATCAACTCAGCCTGTCCTCTGAACCTGCTGGTTGCTTATGGTGGGTCAGGGGGCTTCTTGATTCTCAGCCCATGTGCTGGTCAGCTCATGGGAAGGGTGAACTGTTTCCCTCTTCCTGGGCCCGTATAGGTTGTGTGGCTCATGGGAAGGGCAAGCTAGCTTCTGTTATGCTCCTCCCGGACCCAGCATGGCTTCTCCTGACTCACGGGAAGGGTGAACTGGCTTCTCTCTTCCCAAGCCCCGCATGGTGCCAAGTTGGTGTGTGTAGATGCTCCCCATGGGGCTGCTTCCCTTTATTTCTCCTTTCTTCCCCTCATCCAGGTCGAGGCACCTCTTCCTGTCCTCACAGCTCTGTCAAAGCTTAAACTGATGCACTTGGATAACGAGCAGCCTGAGGGTGAGGAGGACCCTGAACTGGAGGGAGAAGAGAGGGGTGAGCTGCCCAGGCACCCTGGGAGCAGGCAGGGGGACGGGTACAATCACTTTGGTTAAGATGTCCCAGTATCTTGCAGCTGAAAGCATTCAGCTGTGCCGTGTAGGCTGCCACGGAAGCATACAGCAATCCTGTGCTAATCAGCAGGAAAAAGGTGTTTGCTAATACACTCCATTTAAAGATTTTCTCCTGTCTTTACATACCTCTTCTTACCACCTCTGTATTAGTTTTCTAAGCAGAAGAAACATAAGGCTGGATACTCTCCACAGTAAGGAGGGTTAATGAGCTCCCAGCTTTGGTGGCGGGGGCCACCCCCGTGTGACCAGCCTGTGGTGGTGGTGGCCCCTTGTCTGTGTCACATGTGGCAGATGACATCATGTGAGAGTGTGTGGTGGGAGGAGAGATCTGATGGCAGGACAGGAAGCCAGGGCGGGGTGCAGGGCCAGGCTTACTCTGTTATACCGGGTAGCTCTCTGGAATCCTAACCCAGCCCTAACCCTTCTGAGATCCTCTATGACCTACCACTTCCCCCAGGCTGCTTCACCCTCAACTTTTGCTTTCTGGGACTGGGGATTGAACTTGAGGCCTTAGCACTGAGCTATATCCCCAGCTCTGGTTTTTTTTTTTTTTTAATTAAATTTTTGAGTCAGGGTTTCACTAAGTCACTCAATTGCCCAGACTGGTCTTGAACTTGTGATCTTCCCACCTCTCTGCCTGCTAGAGTTCTGGGATTTCAGGGGTGCACATCATACTCTGCTTAGGCCTTATCTCTTAATACCACAAAATTAGGGGCCACTCCTCCAGCATCTGAACCTTATGGGGACAAAACACATCCAAATAATAGTGTGGCTGGCTGGCTGGCTTCAAGTTCCAGCAAAAGGAAGCCATGAACTCAAAGGAAATGAAATCTTAAAGGAAAAGGTCATGAGGATTCATGCGGCCAGCACGTCAGCCTGTCTTTTTCAGGGAGCATACACATTACTTTCCTTTGTATTAATTTGCGTCTGCTGTAATAAATTACCACAAATGAATGGGCTTAAGACAAGAGAATCCGTTTTCTCACAGTGATGGAGCCAGAGTCTGATGTTCGGGAGCTGGCGGGGTGGGGTGCTCCCTCCAGGGGATCTGGGGTGGGGTGGGGGGCCCCTTCTCTGGTTCCTCCTCCTTCTGGTGGCTGCTGGGGCACTCCAGGGTAGCCCCTGGCTCCACCTTCACGTGGTCCTGCCTTTGTTTCTCCGTGTCTCCGCTCACGTAGACATTTGCCATCGCATGTGAGGCCATGAGGATCACACGAGATGGTCTCTGCTTGGGATCTTGAATTACATTTTTCAAGCGCTGGTTTCACAAATAACCTGCTACATTCGCAGGTTCTGGGGATGTGGAGGTAGACGTATATTTTTAGGGCACCAGCAGTTCAATCAACTGTAACACAACTAACTGTAACACAGTGATTTTAGTAGAGCAAACTAGCTGAGTGTAGTGTGCATTCCTGTAATCCCCACATTTGGGAGGCTGAGGCAGGAGGACTGCCATGAGTTTGAGGCCAGCCTAGGCTACATAAGCAAGTTCAAGACCAGCCTGCACTACATAGTAAGACCCTGTCTCGAAAAAGAAAAAACAAAGGTGCAACCTGATAATGTGGTTCTATTTTCAACCTAAGAAGTAGTTCCTGCTTGATAAAAATGGAAATATGTAGATTGGTATTTACTAGTACTTTATGGAAAGCATTAAGTCTTTTTATTTTTTGAGGCACTGGCGATTGAACCCAGGGCCTTGCTGTGAGGTAAGCTACGCGTGAGGCTGCTGAGCTACATCCCCAGCTCTTATTTTATTTTGAGCCAGCATTTTACTGTGTCATTCAGGACAGTCTTGAGGAATCTGCCATTCTCCTGCCTCAGTCTCCAAGGTGCCTGGGATTACAGGTATGTGCTACAGTGCCCAACTGCTCTGTCTTCTCTTACCCAAGCTATATAGCTGCTTAGTTAACACTTGAGATAAGAATTTTGAAAAAAAATTAACAGAGAAAATAATGTTGTAGGATGTGAAGTTTGGAGATTGAATCTTATAAAATCAGAGGTGCTTGAAACACACTGGACTTTCCAGGGATTCATTGCAAATCGTAAAACTAAACACATACAAGTTAGGGATGATTAGCTAGTAATTTGAACTGTGGTATCAATATGTTTCTGGAGAAGATTTTAAAAAATACAGCTGTATATGCAGTAAGACCCTACTACTAAATATAAGCCACAAGACCTAATTTCCAATCTAAAGATGCTTGACATATACAGAAACAAAAATGTGATCATGAAAAATACAGCAAGAGTAAGCCCAAGATTTTACAGACATTGAAGTTGAAAAATGAAAGCAGCTATTACAGTCAAAGAATTAAAGGATAAAGATAGGCAATTCTGGCAAAGAAATAGAGATTACAAAAAAGAACAAATGCAAGTTCTTGAAGTCGAAAGTGAAAAGTGAAATGAGTAACACCTGGAGGTATTTAACAGAAGATTTGAGATGGCAGAAGATAGAGTCAGGGAACTGGATAGCAAAACAGTAAAAATTATTCAGCCTGAAGAACTGAGAGATAAAATGTTTTTAAAAAGTGAACAGAGCCTCAGGGACATGTGTGAAAACATCAGATATTGTTATATGTCTAAGTAGAATTCCAGAAGGAGAAGACAGTGAAATGGAAGTAAATATTTGCATACAATGGCCTAAAATTTCTCTAATGTTTGAAAAACATCAACTTACAGGCAGAAGAAATAGTGAACCTTAAGCATGATAAGCATGGGGAGAGAAGCACCTGGCCCATCAGTTCAAACTGCTGAAAATAAAAGGTCAAAAGTCTTGATAGCAGCCAGGGCAAAAGGATACATTGCATTTTGGAGAAGAAGAATTAGGGTCCCCCTCCCTCCCTCCTTTTTTCCCTCTTTCCTTCCTTCTCTCCCTCCCTTTCCTTCTTTCTTTCCTTCCTTCCTTTCTCCCTTTCTTTTACTTTCTTCCTTCTTTCCCTTTCTCCTTCTTTCTCTTTCTTCTTTCTCTTTCTTTCTTTCTTTCTTTCTTTCTTTCTTTCTTTCTTTCTTAATGGCATTTGACTCTTTCAGGCATAATACCACTGTGACAAAAGTTTATACTGCATATACAGGTAAGTGATATGACAGCAATTGAATAAAGAATAAAGGAGGATTGATACATGGGGTTATACAGTTGTCTCTGTGTGAAGTGGAAAGTGGTACAGCATTAGTTAAAAATAATAATTTTTGATAAGCTAAAGTTCATGTTGTTAGTTCTAGATAAATTAATAAATAATTTAGTAATTATTCAGTGACAGCTCCAAAGAGTTAGAAGTAAGGAGCTAATAGAGAAAATAAAATAGAATGCTTTAAAAAATTACAGTTAACCCTGATCCAGCTTTGGTAGTTCATATGTATCTAGGAATTTGTCTATTTCTTCAGTGTTATCGAACCTATGAGAGTAAAGTTTTTCAAAGTAGGTGTTGATGATCTTCTGTATTTCCACTGAGTCTGTAGTAATTTCACCTTTCTCATTTCTTATTGCATAAATTTGAGTTTTTTCTTTCCTTTTTTTAATAAGGTTGGCCAGGGGCTTATCAATTTTATTTATTCTTTCAAAGAACCAACTCTTTGATTCATTGATCCTTTGTACTGCTTTCTTAGTCTCTATTTATACAATGGAGTACTACTCAGCTATAAAGAATGATCACATCGAGATATTTATAAATAAATGGACACGACTTGAGACCATTCTCTTCAGTGAAATAAACCAAACTCACAAGGGTAAATACCATATAATCTCCCTAATATGAGATTTGATAAGAGTATATAAGACTTTATGGTAAGCATGAGGCCCCATCTCATAGCT
>PVJX010024367.1:0-28161 GCA_004027295.1 Dolichotis patagonum
AGCAGGGAGTGGGAATGGGGAGGGGGGAAGGGAGAAGAGGAAGGTAGAGGGGGAGGGGAGGGGAAGGGAGGGGGAAGGAGGACTCCTCCTGCAAGCTCAACTGAGCCCACCGCCCTACCGCCCTACCGCCCTACCGGAAGTGAGTGACTCTCAACCCCCACAGAGAGCAGTTGCCAAACCTTCCCTGCGGCTCCTAGAGCAGCTAAATTTATATTCCGAGAAGATAACACTGTGGTGCTGAGGCAGGCGGGAGGGAAACAGCAGAGAGGGAGAACTGTGGCATCCTCTTGGAGCAGCCCCCGGGAGCTGAGTAGAGGTGCGCGGTACCTGCAGGCTTCTGGAGTGGGAGTTTGCGTGTGGAAAGCAGTGTCTGAGAAGCTACTGGTTTCTCTGTAAGAGTCTGTGTCCCCCAAGGCCCGGTGATCACCACCGTGCGGTGTGATCACCACAGCCTTATCTGAGTTAAGGATGCATAGCTGCCTTCCAGCCAGGCCTGTAACCTCAAAAGGCATAGAGCGTAGGGGTCCAAGAGCTTCTCAAAGACCTGGCTGCGAATATTTAAAATGTCAAAAGAAACTGACATCACCTTTACCTTTTTAATTGTGGCTCTGGAAAACCTGGATATAAAGAAAGAAGAAAGGAAGGAAAGAAAGAAATCAAGAAAGAGCTTATTAAAAATAGAAATTTGAAGGCTGCCAATCAAAGGCCCAGACAGGTAGAGTCACCCAACAGCCTTCCTCTGGAGATGTCACACAGGCTGACTAAAGGCACACTTCCTGTCGTGGGTCCCAGGTCCTTGGAACACAGAGGCAGAGCGGAAGGAGCCTTGAAGGAGCAGGAAAGCTGAGTCTCCCAGCTGGCGTCTCAATCTCTTCACCCCTAGTCAGGCATCGGTGTCGCAAGGGTTGTAGTTACCATGTGAACTTATTTCGGGAAACAAACTGATGATTGTGACCAGGTGATTTAAAATAGAAAGGCAGGTTTTTCAAATAGCTAAGAGTTTTGGAGCCCTTACTACATGAAGCGCTTTGCAGCCCGCTGGTTCTCCCAGGAGTAGCTGTAAGAAGCACCCTGATGGGGAAGTGTAGAGGTCTGCCTTACACTGGGTAGGAACAGGGACTTTGGCATCACGCAGGTTTGGGTCCTGTCCTGCCGCCACAGTTTCCCACCTGGCCGTGCTGCTGCCTGGGTCACTTTGCGTGTCTGAGCCTCAGCTTCCTGATAGTAATAAACACCCATTTTCTAGGATGTGGTTGTATGGATTCAGTGAGAAAATGCATATAAAACATCTAGCAAAACCTTACCCTAAAAGTTGGTTTTCACAATAAACCTGTAGGCCGCCTTCTCTCCGAGGCTCACAGAAGGGTGCTCACATACGACATTACTGGATTTCTACATCCGGCCTCTGCCTCCCCTCCTGTCTCACTCTGACCCACTGTGTCCCAGACAGATGAGGGCTGTGGTTACCCAGGGAATGGATGACAGTCGTATTGAATGCGCCTCATTTATCACAGACATGGATTCAAAGCCGCTTCTTCGGAACCATTTCTTTGCCTTATAGTATTTGTCAGGCCCTGGCACAGTGCTGGGAGCAGGTTGAAGTCTGAGAAGTTATTTTCCTCAAGATAATTAAAGTTTAGTTTGATTTTTTTAAAAAAAGATACTAATAAAAGAGTTGTCGTGTGTTACGTGTCGCTTGTGTCAAAGGACAGATGACAGAGTCAAGCATGTGTCCTGGATGCTCTGTCCAGGGATGACGGAACTTCCAGAACTTTCAGTGTAAACAGCCAGTGTGTGCCACAGGTTTGCCATCTCTACCATCACCGTTTCGCACACTTTACACCCTGGCTCCACACTATCAGAACATCTGCCCAAGTCCAATGTTTTGAGCATCCAAGCAATATTTCCCAGACTGTCTTTCACTTCCATGGACAGCACAAGACTACATCCACATGGCCCAATTTTTTGGGTTCGGAAATACAGTCTCTGTAGATAGGTTTTTAATGAAAGAAAAAGCAAATGACTGTAATGGCGAGGCCAGAAAGGCTTTGCAGAGGATGTGACATGAGTAGAAGGGACAGGGGCAGCCTGAGGGAAGCAAGTACCCCACGGAAAGCTGGGGAGGTCTGATGGGGGAAGCCAGTGGGCTCCCAAATGGATTGTTACAGAGGAGAAGAGAGGCAGAGAGGGAGAGAAAGTGAAAGTTGTGTTTGGCCTCGAAGCCCTGGAGGAGGCAGTAATGTGAAGATATACAGTTGCTGAGAATTTTCTGTGAGAAAGGTTATGTGGATTAGGACATGCCAACCTGGGAAAGGATTTCCCTTACAGCTTTGCTGTGTCCCAGGTCCTGTGTGTCCCATTCAGGGGCGTGTAGATGTGTACTTTTTGTTGCTAGGACATGTACAACTTAAAGGCAAAAAGGTTTGCTTTGACTCACAGTTTCAGAAATCTCCATTCGGGCTCCAAGGCAGAAATATCATCGAGGGAGGGGAAGGGATTGCAGAGGAAAGCTGAGGACTTCTTGGCAGCGGCAGCCAGGGAACAGAGAGGGCAGAACCAAGAGAGACAGACAGACAGAAGAGAGAGAGGGTGAGAGAGAGAGAGAGAAATGTATGCACCAGGGAGAAAGCACTTAGTTTGAAGAATTTAAGAGCCAAAGCTTTGAAACAATCAGGATGGAATTAAGCTAGCTCTTATGGCGCCATTGGGGTGGGCCAGGGGCTGGTAAGTTTCCACTGGGTCACCAGTGTGCTATTTTTGGGAGACTTTTTCATGGTCCTGTTGTAAGACATGGATGAGGGTCAGTAGCTGTTTTCATCCTTGGAAGCATCATGCTGCTTCCCTGGCCCTCTCCTAGCACAGCTGGTCCTTGGGATGACGAGGGGAGGAGAAGAGAGGAGGTGCGTTCACAAGATGCCAGCAGGGAGGACAGGGAGTGACGCCATGGGCCAGAGCCTGAGAATCCTCCCATCTCCTGTCCCTGAGGGTACATACCTGTCCGGTTTCCTCATGATCCAATTTCCTTCTGAAAGCCCACCTCTGAACCCATGTGACCTGGGGGACATTTTAGATCCAAATTTTTACAAGGTGGCACTCAACTTTTCAGGCCTTTCAACGTTACATAAAAATCATTTTCAGTCTTTGCATCAGTAAACGTTCCCAGTTTATTTTAACTGCAGTCTTGATCGATTGCTTTCCCAGGAGGTTTGTTTTCACACATGGTTCAGAATACTGCTAATCTCTCTGTAATTTGCGCACATTTTTATCCTGCATCTTAGTCTTATTTCCCCTCACCATGTGTGGCATTTTCCACCTGGATCAGTGTTTAGCACTCTGTGGTGATAATTGGAGGGTACTTAACAACTTCATTGACATTTAATTGATGTGCAATTAGTCTATGTATAATTATAAATTATACTGCACGTATCTAAAGTGTACATTTTTTGGGAGACAAGGTTTCATATGAGTTCAGGCTGGCCTTGAACTTGTGACAGTCCTTTGACCTTAATTTCCTTAGCATTGTGATTACAGGTGTGTGCCCCATGCCTGACCTGAAGTGTGCAATTTGATGTTTTGATGTATACAGCCACACAAGATTGCAAGTGTATGCATTGTTCCTCAAGTTCCGTATGCCAAATTGGAATCATTTCTACCTGTGTTTCATAGAAAATCTGTCTTCCTGAGTGACGTTGGTGGTGATCAGAGATTGGACAGTAGATTAGAGAGTAGATCCCCTTTGGGCAGAAACATAAACTCCAGTTTCGTGGATAATTCCAGTTACCACTCTGTCTCCCTGCTGTGTTTTGGGTGAGGGTTTTGTTTGTTTGTTTTTGTTTTTGAGACAGGTCTCACTGTGTAGTTCAAGCTGGTCTTGAACTTATCGCATAGCCTCGGCTGGCCTGGAACTCACAATGATCCTCCTGCCTCAGCCTCTCAAGTGCTGAGATGACAGTGTGTGCCACCACATCTGGCTTGGAGGCCTGAGAATTCCCCAAGTGTCAACTGTGAATGAAGAGTTGGGCTTCAGAATGGTGCTGTTGGGAGGTGGTGGAGCCTTTGGGAAATTGGGCCCACTGGGAGCCCTTAGATCATTGGTGTGCCTTGGAGGGGATTTTGACATTGCTTTCTGTTTGACTTCCTTTCACACATACACACACACACACACACACACACACGCACACACACACAGTCCCTCTGTGATGTGTTGCCATATGCCACCCTCACCAAATCCCAAAAGAATGGGGCTGCCTGGTCTTAGATTTGAACTTCCCAAACCATGAGCTAAGTAAACCTTTCTCTTTATAAGTTCTCTATGTCAAGTATTTAATTATAGCAATGAAAAACTGACTAATACACTTCCTTTTCTTTTACAGCCCCATAGGACTGAGGCAGTGGCTCCAGTGACCACTTTGCAATAGTAAAAGTTGTGAATTGATACAAAATGCAAAGATGCTTCTCTCATGCCTTTTAATTCTTCTTCTTCTTCTTCTTCTTCTTCTTCTTCTTCTTCTTCTTCTCCTTCTCCTTCTCCTTCTCCTTCTCCTTCTTCCTCCTCCTCCTCCTCTTCTTCCTGCTCTTCCTCTTCTTCCTCTTCTTCTTCCTCTTCCTCTTCCTCTTCCTCTTCTTCTTTTCCTTCTTCTTCCTCTCCTTCTCCTTCTCCTTCTTCTTCTTCTTCGTACCAGGGATTGAATTCATGACCTTGCATTTGCTAGGCATGCACTTGTGGCACTAAGCTAAATCCCCGGCCCTATTCTTGTTATTTTTTTCCAGTAAAAATCAGCATAGTCATCATTCTGATGTCTACCAAATGCTAAGTATGGGTCTAAGGACTCAGCACATAACTTTCCAAGCCACTTTTCTGAGATGGGTATTTTTTTCTTGCCTAAGAGAGGAGTTAACAGGTTGTGTAGGACTCCACAGATGTAAGCAGAGGCACTGGTGCTTGATCTTTGCTCTGTGCAGGTAGCCTCTGTGTGCAGCAGCACAAGTTGTACACTGCACAGTTCTAGTAGGTCTGATTCTTTCTAACTTATTCCATAAGTGAAGCTGATATTTCCTCCTTCTAGATGAGCCAAGCAAGATGAGAACTGCCGGTACAGGGGAACACTCCCTGGGAAATTCTGGCTGAACATTAGGAAACCCTATAAAGTTGTCTGTATTCTAGTGAATTTGTCAAGGTCTGGAATTTGGCTTTCAACTGGTTCAGAACAAGAGTCATTCAGTGGGCCAGAGTTTTTCAGACTTGAGCATTATAACTCACACAATCAATCAACAATACGTAATGTGTACCAAGTACACTAAGCTTAGTCCATGGTCAGCTGACCCCATTGCTTTCAGCCTGTTGTAAGGCAGAAACATCAGGACATAAGGGTGGAGGAATGCTGCTCACCTTATGGTGGCCAGGAAACAGAGAGAGAGAGAGAGAGAGAGAGAGAGAGAGAGAGAGAGCGAGAGAGCCAGAGAAAAAGGGGCCGGAGACAAGTTACAGTTTTCAAAGCCATGCCTCAGATGACTTGCTTCATCTAATTAGGCCCCACTTCTGAATTTCCATCATCTCATAATGCCATCAAATTATGGATCTCTCTCACTAGATAAATCATCCCATGAAGTTAGAGCCCTTATGTTCCCCATTAGCTGACAATCAGGCCCCCAATGTCTGACCTTTAGGGGACATTCAAGATCCAAATGGTAACGCGAAGCATTTGTATGGGCCAGACCAGAGCATTCTGTCCTGAAAGAACACAGAAAGCAAGACGGTCAGATGATCAGAAAGTATCTTGAAGAACATGAGCTCCAGACACTGAGAAGTAATTGTTTCTTTGGAATGAGTCACAACATTTGACTGAGAAAACCTAACACCTCCTTCCGCATCCAACCACTTGTATGGAAAGACCTGCGTCTCTCTCAGATCCATCTGCTGAAGCCCTAATCCCCATTATGACCTGTATTTTGACACAGAATCTTTAGGAGGTTATTCATTTTAAATACAGCCATAAAGGTGAGGACCTAATTTTACTAGACGGTGGCCTTATGAGAGAAGAAAGATACATCATCCCTTACCTTGCTCATGGGAAGACCTAGCAAGAAGACAACCATTTTCAAGCTAGAAAGAGAGCCCTCATCAGAACCCAATCCTGCTGGCACCCTGATATCAGATTTCCAGCCTGCAGAACGATGAGACAATAACTTCTGTTGTTTAAACTTCCCACAATACGTTGGTACAATATTTTGTTATGGCAGCCAGAGTTGAACCCCAAGCCAACTGGGTTGTGCTGTCTACATTGGATATTCTCTCATCTTGGCTGTGTTTAAATGGGCCCAGACCCCATTCTTGAGCTCCTGACCCCACGCCTGCTCCTCCTTTTAGTTCTCCAGGTCAGCAGTTGGCTGTAACAGCTGCCTGGTCACTCCAGACACACACTGGGAATCATGCCTGGGACTTCCTTCTTCTCTCCTCTCCGGCCAGCTGGTCACCAAGCCCTGCCCATCACCTCTGCCTGCATATCGCTCTTTTCCAGGCTGCTGTTTCTGCTGTTGGGCAACCAGCCTTGCTTTCCTCACTGGCTCTCTGATCACTTGTGATCAACTCCCCCAGCAGTTAGAGAGCTGTTGTAAAAAAAGGTAAATATGTATCTCCAAAATCCTTAACCCAGCTTCTAAAGCCATGAACAATCTGAAGGTTTTCTCCACTCTTAGTTTATGCCCCATTCATGCTGAGTTCCCTATCTTTCCATTTTCTGGCCATGTTGTGTTTAGTCTCAGACAATTTGCACCCATTGTTCTCTGTTTAGAATCCTTCCTTCCTATCTTCCCTCCTTCTCTTTCAATCCTTCCCTCCCTCTCTCTCTCTTGCTCCTCCCTCCCTCCCTCCTTCACCCCTTCTTCGTTCCCTGCCTATATTATTCTATGTGAAGAAAGATTTCTGCAGGCAGTATACTGTGGGTAATATGTTTAATCCCTATGCCAATCTATACCTATTTTTTGACAAGTGATAATTATATATAATTATAGGGTACACAGTGATGTCGTGATATATGAATACAATGTAGAATGACTGAATTAAGCTAATTAACAAAGTTAGTCACCTTAAATATCCTTAATTCCTCCTGTTTAATTGCAGTTTTGTATTCATTGACAAAGTTACACCCAATCTTTTCTTTGCTGTATTTAGGCCATCTATATTTAATGTGAGTATTAGTGTGGCAGAGGTTAAATCTGTGATTTTATTGTTTCCACTTTATTCTACTTTTTACTTATGATTTTCTTTTTTCCACTTCCATTGCATTTTTTGAACATTTTTAAAAATTCAATTTCATTTTTCCCATAGTGGTTTTGAGTGTTTTGGTTTGATAGATTCTCTAGTGGTTACTCTAGGTATTTTACATAGTTTATTATCATATATGATTATTAATTTTGCCATTTCAAATTATATATAGATATATTTGCACACCTGTGATCCCAGCACTCAGGAAGCTGAGGAAGGAGGAGGCCAACCTGGCATACATAGTGAGTTCAACTGAGATCCTGTCTCAAAAAAGTAAAAAAAAAACTTAACTCTTATATTCCTTCAACATCTCTCATTTTAAATACAATTGTTTTAAATCGTTCTTTTATATATAGTTATACCCATATTAGGTGATTTTTTTTTCTTTAGTCCTTAAACGTAATTTAGAAAATATAAGAAGCAAGGGAAAGTCTGTTGTATTTACTGCTTTTGCTCTTTATTTTGTTCTTTCTTCCATCCAGATATATAAATTTCTTTTTTAATATTTTAGGCTTTTTTTTTTTGAGGTAGGGTGTTGCTATGTAGTTCAAGCTGGACTTGAACTCATCATGTAGTTCACACTGGTCTCCCACTTGTGGTGATCCTCCTGCCTCAGCCTCCCAAGTGCTGGGATTACAGATGTATGCCACCATACTTGGCTTAAAATTCCTTTCTAAAAAAGTCATTTTCTCTTTGTTTAAGGAACTTCCTGTGACTATTCTTTTAGCATAGGCCTGCCAGCCATGAAGTCCCTTAGTTTTCCTTTATTTGGGAATATCTGGTTTCTCTTTCTTTCTTGAAGGAGATTTTCCCTAGAGATTGGAAGTTTGGGTTGACAGTTCTTTTCTTTCAGTATTTGAACAATGTTGTGGCATTTTCTTTCTGGCTTTTTGTTTCTTTTGTGAAAACTATTGTCGTTCTCATCATTTCCCCCTCCCTGAAGGTTTTTTTTGGTGTGTTTTTGTCTTTAGTTTTTATAAGTTTGAGTGTAATGTGCACTGATGCAGATTTCTTTGGGTTTCTCCTATTTGAATTTTACAAAACACAAATGTTAAGTTATATATTTGCCAAATTTGAGAAATTTATGGTCATTGTTTTTTGAGTACTTTTTTCCTTCTCCTTTTGAAACTTTAGATGAAACAGGACAGTTGTTATAGTTTTATATTTCCTTGATGATTCAGTTCCTTTTGTATTTCAATCTATTTTCTCTCTGTTGTTCAGATTAAATAATTTCTATAGTTTATCTTCACTTTCACTGGTTTTTTTTCCCCCTTTGGTCATCACCATTTTTCAGGTGAGTCTATCCATTTCATTTTTAACTTTAGTTGTCATGTTTTTTAGGTCTAAATTTTCTAGTGTTACCCTTTCTGCTTTCTATAGCCTTGTTGGAATTTCGTGGTTTGTATGTTTCCAGTATAGTCACAATTGCTTATACAAGAATTTTTAAAATAGCTGTTTTAGGGAATATAGCTCGGCAGCACAGCGCCTGCCTGGCAAGTACAAGATCATGAGTTCAATTCCCGCTACCCCCCCCCAAAAGTCACTGTAAAAGAGCTGCTTTAAATTCTTACTCAATACCTGTGTCATCTGGCAGCTATCATTTGTCTTTTCTCATTCAAGTCAAGTTCTTTATGGATTTTGGTATAATGAATAATTTTCTAAATAATTTAAAAAAATTAAAGCCTGGACATTTTGGGTTTTATTTAAGCCTTTCAGAGGCTGCCTGCTTTGGTGAGAGAAGGGGACAGTGCCTTGTTACTGCTAGATGGGACCAGAAGGTCAGGTTCTCCTGTGGCCCAAGTGGGTACCCACAGGGGGAGAGAAGATTCTCCGCTGCTGGGCACAGCCTCCACTGGCCCTGCCACGTGCTTGGAGCGTGACTGTGACTGTGACTGTGCAGCCAAGATGATAGTTCACCTTGCCACGTGGCCTTCTCTGGCACCGCAGGACTGGGGTGGTAGCGGGGAAAGCAGATGCCTCGTTGAGAAAGTGCAAACCTGGGATTTCTTCCCTTTAACACATGCCGGTGAGGTTGGGATGTGACAACTTCTGGCTGGAGTTGACTGCTTAAAGTTTTGCGCTGCCCCTTTTCCAGCGCTTTGGTGAAACAGAACAGAATTTTGCTGGGGTGTTTTTTCCTCTATGTATTAATGTTTCCAGGTCACCAGTTTCTCCAGTCACCAGTCTTTCAGCAGAAATAAAACTCAGAACTCACCACGATGTCTTCCTTTGGATCTTGAGGTTCCTAGTGTGTTTGCCTTCTCTTTAACGTGTAGTCTTCTTATGTTTATTTTAATGTCGAGGGTTTTCAGCCATAGTTATTAGGAAAAATAAGGAAAGTTTATGTACCTCGTTTTCTGGAAGCCACAGTGCTGGGGTCGGTTTTAACTCTTATGTCTTGGATCCTACAGCCCAGTAAACCTCTGGGACTTCTGCTAGACTGCTGGCCCTTAACCCTGTTGAATGTTGCCACTCTGTGGAGTGAGAGGGAAATGCAGATGAGAGGAGACCCAAGGACGAAGGGATATTGAACAATAGGATGAAGATGTCCCCTGAGTAAACTGCCTTTTCTGGATGAACACTTTCTTCTCTTTGTGCTATATAATCATTTTAACTGGGTTGTGGTTCTGACTCATACGCACCCTTCAGAAGGAGAGTACTGTGGGAAGCATAAAGTGTAGGCTTTGTAGTTCCAGAGAATCAGGTAGAATCTCAGCTCTGCCTCAGAGGACCTGTGTGACCTTGGGGAAGTCACCTGATGTCTCTGCAGCTCTGGAAAAAGGGGAGAATCTCAGGGAGATACTAAGATGGTCATTTCAAGAAAGGTGACCTTGAAATGAAGGAGGCCTCTGTGTGAAACTAAGAGAAAGACTGCCTATAGGGCTGGGCGTGGTGGCTGCAATGGGATGCATTGAGTCCGAGGACATTCACTGAGTTATGAAGTGTCAGGCACCGTGTAAGGCACTTAAATGGTCCCTTTTGGGTCTCCAACACTTTGTGCAAAAGGTGCCATTATCTTTCCTTCATAGCGGTAAAAGGAAGCTTGGGGACACAAGGCAACGTATCCCATAGGCAGTAAGCAGTATAGAAGGTGGAGTCAGGATTTGAAATCCTTCAGCCTTTGGCTTCTTGTTTTCCCTTTATCACAGCCATATAATTAATGAGAGGTGGGATCTACTGACTTTGTCATGGTTTGCTCCTAAGTTACCCCAAGACCTCAATTTTAGTCTGTTAAAGGGTGAAGGTGAGGGGTGAGTCGTCAGGTTGCTGTTTACCTGGTCCCACTTCTCCTACCACCATGTGCCAGGAGTGTGGAGTTAGGATTATCCAGAGAGATTTGGGCCATGGGCTGAAGTGGGAAGGGGGTTTGTCTGATCAGGGAGGGCTGGCCTCTCTGGAACCAGGGCTGTTCCATATTCCTGGGTCCTGCAGAGGGGACTTCGGTGTCAGTGTCCTGCAGACCCTGGGAGCTACAGATGCTGAGAATCTTGTGATGCAGGAATAGGAGGTCTTTACTATATGGGGAACTTAGGGGAGGACCACAGTTGTTCTTGACTAACTTTGCATTTGGGGATTTTACACTGGGTGAGACAGCTGGTGCAAAGGGAAACTTTAGCTTAGTTTGAAAGGTGACGTGGTCATTGTCTTGGTCACTTTTCTCATTGCTGAGACAAAATACCCAAAGTTAAATGAGGAAGGGTTTATTTTAGCTCACAGTCTTGTCTCTGCAGGAACTGTATATTGTATGTACACTGCAATATTCAGAACAAAGTAATGGTGAAAGGAAACGCCAACTTGATGGCTGCTGTTATTTGCGCAGCTGTTACATGTGGTGCTGTAATGTATAACAGGACACAAAACTATAGTACTGTAATATACAGTACCATCAGCAAAAATTACACTACCTTATTGTAGAAGAACCTTCCGTAAGGCCATACTGCTGCTCATGCTTGTAAGGCTGAGCAGTCGTTAAATAATTAGGTCCTTAAGTGAGGATGACCTGTATGCTTAGTTCAGGCAGAAATCTACAAAGGGCTTCTCCTGAAATGTTTATTAACACCACAGAGTACACAGAGACTCACGTCTCACAGCCTGGGATATGGGAGGCAGAGGGCGGCTGAGGGGAAGGTGGATATGAGGATCTCTTTTCTGTTTCTTAGCTGAATTCCCTTCACCTGAATTTGAGTAGCCTTTCTGGAATGCTTCACCATCCTGCAAAGAAATCATCAACTCTCTTTTACAAGTGATCTCTTGGAGGATGTACTAGGAGTTTCCTGCAGTTTGGTACAGAAATGAATTGCAAACATCAAAAGGAGAAGGACTAATTCACCAACCATATTTACTGAGAGAGGAATTACAAAATCACCTGCATATTTACATGCACATTCAGACATAAGTACAACCCACATTACCCAGCTCCTTAACCTCAGCAGGCTTCTAGCAGATTTTCAGCTGCTCCTTGTACCTTTTTATTAGATTCTGACTGTCGGCAGTGCTGTCAGTTTTTAATGTTGGCACTGACTCTGCCACGGACTCCATGCTCCCTGGACCTCTGTTCTTTATCTGTGAGATGTTGGAGTGGACTAAATGGTCTCTGAGAGGCCTTCCAGTCCCATAGCTGTGCGCATCCACCGCTGCCATGTAACTGTTGGCTTGGTTTGTATTTCCCCGGAAGGAGACTCTGAGATAAGAATCCAAGCGCAAGCATTTTTATTTTTGCAAGCATTTGATTTGAAAGGTGGTCCTGGGAAATACTCATGGAGGAGTGAAACAGAAAAGGGAAGGAAGATAATACAGAATTAATTATCAAGCAAGTTACCTCTGTGGACAACCGAGCTCAGTCCTGTTCAGTTATTCTTACCAAGGAGGGAGGATGTTGGGCTGTTCTATCAGCATTTCACCCTCTGCTTTTGGCGGAGGCTTTTGGCTGAGGGCTGCTTCCAGCGTTGCCCTGCAGACACATCTGGCTTTCCCTGGGGGAGGAGCATCTCCCCAGGTCAGGAAAAAGCCTTGGGCAGAGAGTTACAAGTGCTTGCAGTGTTTGTACAAGTGTTTGCATATGGAGATGCGTTGTCAAGGAGCAGGGCATTGATACCCTTCGTTACACCCCCACCCCACCCCCGCTTTAAATTGTTGCTGGTGATAAAATTTTGATCCCGAACAGGTGAAACTGTGAAGTGTGCTTTTGTTTCTCTTGGAGTTTATCTCACACCTTAGAGGAGGAAAGATTTACATTTCATAATGCCTTGCATTTTGGGGCAACAGATTATAGCACCACCCTAAAACCTTTCCATCCTGGGATAAAGCAGGCATGTCTGCATTTGTATTAGTATTTTAGTTATCATGTGATAATCTGAGCTACACACTGCTTTCTCTGTCCTGTCACCCTGGGGATACTAAAAGCGACACTGCTTGGCTTTGTACAACTCCTTACTGCAGACTCAGCATCTTTTTTTTTTTTAAATTTTAAAGAGAAAAAACAATACTACAGAATTTTAAAACAAGATGTTAACAATGGTTAATTTATTGTGTATTGTTGTCTTCAAAATAGTTGCTCCAAGATATAGGCATGAAAATTTGATCAAACAATATAAGCACAAACCTTTCTTTTCAATGAACTAACAGAAATTAGTAGTATAATTATCTTAGCTATCTTGTGTTCCTTTCCTTCTTTTCTCTTATCCCAGTTGTTCTTTCCTTTTGAGTAGTTTTTTTCGATTTCACAGTATCTATTGTACATTTTGGGTCTTATTTACTCTTTCAGTTTCTTACACTAGGGAGACAATACGATGTTTACACATGTAAGTCTGATTTATTTCATTTATGAGTATAGTCTCTAGTTGCATCCATTTACCGCTAAAAACAGCAAGTGTATCCTTCTTTATAGCTGAATAGTACTCCACTGCATTAAAAATACCACATCTTTTTAATTCATTCATTGGTTGGTGGGCATTTGGGTTGTTTCCAAGATTTAGCAATTATAAATTGAGCTGCACATATGAGTGCACATATATCACTATGGTACAATGTTTTTAATTCTTCTGGAGAAGTATCCAGAAGGGGAATAGCTGGGTCGAATGGGACCTCTAATCCTAGTTTTTTGAGGAATCTTCACACTGATTTCCATGGTGGCTGTACAAGCCTACACTCTCACCAACAGTGGAGAAGCATTCCTTTTCCCCCATAGCCTTTCCAGCATTTGTTACTGGTTTATTTCTTGATCATAGCCATTCTTTCAGGAGTGAGATAGAATCTCAGTGTTATTTTACTTTGCATCTCTCGAATGACCAATGATGTTGAACATTTTTTCATGTATGTATTTGCCATTTGTATTTCTTCATCTGAGAAGTGTATATTCATCTCAGATGCTCATTTTTGGGTTGGGTCTTTGAGTTTGGGGGGGACTGAGTTTTTTTAAAATTCTTTATATGTTCTAGATAAAAGTCCTTTGTCTAGGGACAGTTGGCTAAATTTTTCTCACTCTGTAGGTTGTCTTTTCACTCTGTTGGTGATTTCTTCTGATGTGCAAAAACTTTTCAATAAGATGAAATCCCAGTTGTTGATTCATTGAAGTATTTCCCTTGCAGTTTGTGTTTTGTTCATGAACTTTCTGCCTACCCTTATGTCTTCAAGATTTCTACCTACTTCATCTTCTAGGAGAGTTAGTGTTTCTATTTCAGCGTTTAGAGCTTTAATCCATTTTTACTTTAGTTTAGTGCATGGTAAAAGACATAAGTCTAGTTTTAGTCTTTGGCATACAGAAAGTCGGTTTTTCCAGCAACATTTATTAAAGAGGCTATCTTTCTTCCAGTAAATGTGTTTGGTCCCTTTGCCAAAGATAAGATGACTGAATGTGTTTGTAATTGTGTTTGCATCTTCCAATCTGTTCCACTGATCCTTGGGGTTTTTTTTTTTTTTTTGCCAATATCATGCTGATTCTGTCACAGTAGCTCTTTGTAGTATTATTTCAAATATCAAGGGTTGCAATGCCTCCTGCCTTGCCTTTGTTGCCCAGGGTTGCCTTTGCTATTCTAAGTCTCTTCTGGTTCCAAATGAATTTTAGGAATATTTTCTCTAAATCTGTGAGTGTGCTACTGGTATTTTGTTCAGGATTTCGTTAAATCTGTATAACAATTTTGGGAGTGTGGCCATTTTCACTATGTTGGTTCTTGCTATTCATGAGCAAGGTATATCTTTCCATTTTCTGGCATCCTCTTCAATCTCCTTTTTCAGAGTACTGTGATTTTCTTTTCTTTTCTTTTCTTTTTTTTTTTTTTTTGGGGTCGGGAAGTGGCCAGGCAGGTGCTGTGCCACTGAGCTATATCCCTGACTCTGTAATTTTCAATATCTAGATTTTTACTTCCTTTATTAGATTGAGTCCTAAGTATTTTTTTGATGCTACTATGAAGGGTACGGTTTCCCTAATTTCTCTCTCAGTGAGTTTGTTGTTTGTGTACAGGAAAGCTATTGATTTTTGAGTGTTGACTTTGTATCCAGCTATGCTACTGAATTGGCTTATTAAACCAGAAAGTGTTTTGGTGGAGATTTTGGGATCTTTTATATAGAATATCATGTCAACTGTGAAAAATGACAATTTAACTTTTTCCTTTGCTATCCTTAATCTCTCTTGTCTAATACCTCTGGCTAATGTTTACAAAATTGCATTAAATAGGAGTGGTGATAGTGAACATCCTTGTGTTGTTCCCAATTTGTAGAGTGAAAGCTTTCAGTTTTTGTCCATTTTGTGTGATATTGACTGTTGGTTTGTCATAGATGGCTTTTCTCAAATTGAGGTAGAGACCATCTTTTCTGATTTTCTGTGTTTTTTTTTTATCATGAATGAGTGTTGGACTGTATCAAAAGTTTTTCTGCATCTATCGAGATGATCATGTGATTTTTGTCTTTGGCTCTGTTGATACAGTTACTACATTTATTGATTTGTGAATGTTGAACCATCCTTGCATTCCTTGGATGAATTCCACTTGGTCATGGTGTATAATCTTCTTGAGGACTTGCTGAATTCTGTTTGTAGTATTTTACTGAGGATTTTTGCATCTATGTTCATTAGGGAGATTGGCCTGTAGTTCCCACTTTTGGATGGGTCTTTCTCTGGTAATACTTTCCTCCAGGCATGAGTTAGGGATAATTGCTTCCTTTTTAGTTTCGTTAAAGAGTTTGAGGAGTATTGGCATTGAATCATCTCTAAATTTCTTGTAGCATTCAGCTGTGAATCTATCAAGACCTGGGCTTTTCTTTGTTAGTAAATATTTAATTTTGTTTTCAATTTCATTAACTGATACTGGATTATTCATAATTTTTATATCTTCTTGATTCAGCTTTGGTAATTCATACATATTTAGGAATCTGCCCATTTCTTCTGTTTTCCATCCTGTGTGAGTAAAGACTTTTGTAGTAGGTGTTGATGACCTTCTAAATTTTCAGAGTCTGTAGTGATTTCACTCTTTTCATTCCTTGTTGCATGAATTTTTCTTTCTTTTTTTGATAAGGTTGGCTAGAGCTTTATCAATATTACTTATTCTTTCACAGAATAAGTATTTTTTGTATTGTTTTGTTAGTCTCAACTGCATTAGTTTCTGCTCTGATCTTTGTAATTTCTTCCCTTCATTTGGATTTTGATTTAAGTGGAAGGATAAATGCAGTCTATATTAATACTACTCCATGTTTTCTCAAAACTGAAATCTGTAAATTAAGTATGTTATTTCATTTTTTTTTACTTGTTTTTCTCTGTCTCAGCCACTCTTAACATTTTAAGTTTTGGGCTTCTGGAGTCTCCTTCTGGAGGTGGCTTCTAAGTTCTTTCTATGCTGAGCAAAGAATTGATCAAAACAAGCATGGAGAAGCAAGAGCATCTCCTGAGATCCATGCCATGCTGGAACTTAGGGGGCCGAGCCAACCAGTAAGCAGCCTGCTGCCCTGGTAAGTGACTGTGGTCTGGCAAGCCGCGGCCACCCCAGGGCGGGGAAACCAGAAGCAAGAGCGTCTCCTGAGATCCGCGCCATGCTGGAACTTAGGGCGCCGAGCCAACCAGTAAGCAGCCCGCCGCCCTGGAAAATGACTGTGGTCTGGGGAGCTGCGGCCACCCCAGGGCGGGGAAACCAGAAACAAGAGCGTCTCCTGAACTATCACGCATGTTCAAGTTCCAATGAGACACAATGTGGTAGATAGAACCAATGGTAGTAGAACAAAAAAAGCATGGTAGGACTTCTGAATATGTGTGATGGTTCAAACAATTTTTTTTCTTTTTTATCAAAAATGAGATATTATAGTACCCATTGATCATTTTCTGTTATTCGGTTCAGAAAGCCCTGTAATTCTTTCACTCTATGTATGGCTTAATACTATTGTGTTATGTTTGATATTATTGTATTTGAAACTATGCTCAACTATAGCAGAGTGAGAGATATGGTGTTAGCTACTGTTGATGTCCAGTTGACTTAATGTAAAGTACTGTGTTGCCTATGTTGTCCTGTTCTGATCTGCTCTGTACTGCCCCCTTTTGTTTTATTCTCTTTCAAATTAAAAAAAAAAATAGTTTTAAGAGTTAAAAAAAAACAAGCATGAACAATAGCAAAGTTTTATTAAAGGAAGGAAAAGAAACAGACTCTACAGAGAGAGTTTGGGCCAAGTAAAATTAGGAAAAGAAGTACACCCTAGAGTGTGTGGATGAACCACCATGGAAGCGAACACACAGCAGCAAAAACTCAATGTGGACTCTCTTTTTTGTGTCCCTGACTCCTCTGACATTAGACCTAGACTGTCCTATGTAAAACCTGCTCAAATTCTCAAGAGGAGTCCCCATGAAGTGCTTTGAAATTTGTTAATGTGCCCTGAAATTTTGCAGTTAATGGGTCATGCCTACTTCTGCGGCCAGCTTTGCCATGCCCTCATCTCCTGTTTCATTACATCAGATGCAAAGCCTTGTCACATGGCAGCTGTGAAATACAAAAGTTCCAGGGAGACTTTCTGTTATAGTAGGAGCCACCATACCATGGATATTCCTGGATGTATTCACATTCTTAAGTAATAGTATGAATGGGTCTATAATTTGTACTATGGGGTACCTTGGGCTAGGAATGCCAAGTCACACAGTAGGTGTACAAGAAATATTTGTCGAATGAAGGAATGGCAAAATGAATGAATTTCCTGAGGTTTTTATTTTTCATGAACTAATACAAGGATTATTCTGTTCCATGTAACATGATGTTTCATGTATGCAAAAAAAATTAAATTCTTTTTTTTTTCTCAACTGGAGATTGAAGCCAAGATCTTCACACTGAGCTTCATCCCCAAAGCTTTTTTTTTTAATTTTTAATTTTTTCACTTTGAAGCAATGTCTTGCTAAGCTTGAATTTGTGATTCTCCCCGCTGAGCCTTCCAGATTACTAGGATTGTAAGTATGCACTACTAGACCCAATGCGAAAGGGTTACATTTTTTTTAAGACCAGACATGATAACTTAGTGAAAGCATGTCTCAAAATTAAAGATAAAAAAGGGCTGGTAGCTCAGTGTAAAGTCCCTGGGTTCAATCACCAGTACCACACATACCAAAACACACACAGAGTTCTTATATCTTAGTGTAGAGTTCTAAAAATATCAATTATCTCCCTGAATATATAATTTATTGTTCACGTTATGATCTGTTTTACAGCAAAAGCAGGCACTATTGGTAATTAGGACAACAGATATTAATCTGTACGTCCTGGGAAAATTGGTGTATAGAGTCACATCTCTCATGATGGTTCAGATTTATTAATTTTAATGTTCAGCTCTCCAATAACTTTCCCTATTTTTGTCTTCTCGATATATTGGCTTTTTGAAAGAGAATATTAAACGCTCCTGTGCCTCATGACTGCGTGCTTGCAAGTCAGGCGCTTATGCTGCTGATCTAAAGCCCCAGCCCCAACAAATATTAATTGATTGTTTCTTACTTGAATTCTTATATTTTGCTATAATGTTTGGTACTCATTGAGCCCTTTTAATCCTGTTTATTTTCCTTCATTAAAGGACATTTATTTTTATTATTTCTCCAATAGCTCTCGCCGGTGGCTGCTGCTACTGCTGCTGCTGCTGCTTCTTCGTCGTCGTCTGTCGTCGTCTTCTTTTTCTTCTTTTTTTTGAGATAAATTATCACTGTGCAGTTCAGGCTGGCCTTGAATTCACTCTTTACCCCAGGCTGGCCTCAAACTTATAGCAATTCTCCTACCTCAGCTTCCTGAGTGCTGGGATTACATGCATGTTCTACCCTAATATTTCTTCCTCATATTTCTTTTGTTTCTTCTGGATTGACTGTTTTATAGATTTTTTACTTTTGCTATTATCATCTTTCATATCTATTAGTGATTTTCAAAAATTTTATGTCTTTATTTTTTCTTGCTTGCTTTTTAAGTCTGATTTTTATTCTATTTTAATTTTTAAAACATTTTTATTTTTATTAGTACATGTTTTTAGTACATAGTGATTACATTCATTGTGGGGAGTTGGTACATGTATATAACATTGCTATTCTTTTTTTTTCTCTTCCTCTCCACCTTCATTTTTAAAATATTTTTTTTCTGGGTTCAGATTCATTTATTTATTTTGTAAGTCCTTATGAAGTTAATTGTTGTCAATACAGATTAACAGTCAGACTAACAGACCCCAAACATGTTAATATAAATTTTTTTTTGTTTTTTCTTTTGCTTTTTTGAGTCAAGGCCTTGCCATGTGGTTAAGCTGCTCTTGAACTCACTGTGTAGCCCAGGCTGGCCTCAAACTCACGGCAGTCCTCTTGTCTCAGCCTCCCTAGTGCTGGGATTACAGGCATGTGACACCAAACTTGCCTGAAACACTTTGTTTTTAAAATCAGGTTTTATTGGTACAATTTAAATATATTTGATGATCTCATTCATCATAGAAAATTTGTACCTGTGCATGCTATAACTTTATTGCTTTTTCCCCACTCCCCTACTGTCATGGTTGTGGCTCGGTATCCCTCCAAAGCCTCACGCAGTCATGGAGGTGGTTGAGTCTATTGTTGTGATTGGTTCCTTGTCTAGTGCTGGGATTGGCAGTGTGAGTGCTGCCCCCACCCAGGTCAGGTAGCCAGCATACAATGTGAGAGAGGGAAGAAGGTGTGCTTTTCCCTTTTTATCATGTTTGCTCTTATCCCTTGTGGCCGCCATGAATGGTTGCTCCTTAGCCACACCACCCTGCCTTGGAGCCAGCAGAGTATGGACCAAAACTTCCAAAAACTATAAGCTAAATAAACCTTTCCTTCACTCATTTTGGGCATCAGATATTTTGCATCAGCAATGAGAGAAAAGTAACCAAGACACCTAACCTCCCTTCAACTTCTCCTCACCACTGCATTTACAAAAGCATTGTTTCCATTTTATCCTTCCTGCTCCTCCTTCTCCTCCTCTTCTTCTTCTTCTTCTTCTTCTTCTTCTTCTTCTTCTTCTTCTTCTTCTTCTTCTTCTTCTTCTTCTTCTTCTTCTTCTTCTCTCTCTTTCTCTTTTACTTTTCCCTTCTTTCCTGCCCTCCCTTCCCCTTTCTGGTTCCCCTCCTCATTTGTGCATTTTCTTCCTATTTCACAATACCTAGTACACATTTTGGTCCTTATTTACACTATTGGTTTTTCACACCAGAGAAACAATGTGGTATTTACACACGTGTGTCTGATTTATTTTACTTAAGAATATGGGCTCACCGTGCATCCTTGGTGTGAATTCTACTTGGTCATGGTGTATAATCTTCTTGATTATTTGCTGCATTCTGTTTGTCAGTATCTTATCAAGGATTTTTTCATCTATGCTCATTGGGGAGATTGGCCTGTGGTCCTTTCTCAATTGGGTCCTTCTCTAGTTTTGGATCAGGTTAATGCTTGCTTCCAGGAATGAATTTGAAATAATTGCTTCTCTTTAAATTTCACTAAAGAGTTTGAGAATTAGTAATATTAGGTCTTTTCTAAATTTCTTGTAGAATTCAGCAGTGAATCCATCAGGGTCTGGGCTTTTCTTTGTTTGTAGGTTTTTAATTACATCTTCAATTTCATTGACTGATACTAGTTTTTTAGAATTTTTTATGTTCTTGGTTCAGCTTTCATATCTATCTAGGAATTTATATGTATCTAAGTATCTGTCCATTTCTTCTGCATTTTCCATCTTATTAGAATACAAATTCTCAAAGTGGGTGTAGATGATCTGGATTTCTGCAGAATGTTATGATTTCACCCTTTTAATTCTTAATTGTGTAGATTTCAGTCTTTCCTTTTTTCTTGATAAGGTTGACTAAGGGTTTGTCAATTTTATTTAATCTTTCAAAGGCACAATTTTTCATTTCATTGATTCTTTGTATTGTTTTCTTTAGTCTCCATTGCATTAATTTCTGCTTTGATCTTTATAATTTCCTCCCTCATCTGAGCTTTGGGTGTGACATGCTCTTCTTTTCTCAGAAGCCTGAGGTTTAGCATTAAGTTGTTTATTTGAGCTTGCTCTGTTTTCCTGATACGAGTATTCTTTGCTATAAATTTCCCTTGCAGAACTGCTTTCACTATGTCCCATAAGTTCCATTATGTTGTATTGGTATTATCATTTAATTATAGAAACTGTCTAGTATCTTTTTTAAATTCATCTGTGATACATTGGTTGTTCAGGAGGGTATTATTTAATTTTCATAGGTTTATGGAGTTCTTGTGGTTTCTTTTGCCATTGATTTCCAATTTCATTGAACTGTGGTCTGATCATATGCATGGGATAATTTCAATTCTTTTGCATTTACTTAAGCATGTTCTATGAACTAGTAAGTGATTTCTTTTGGAGAATGTCCCATGTACAGCTGAGAAGAATGTATATTCTTATGTTGTGGAGTGGAACACTCTGTAGACACGTACTAAGTGAATTTGTTCAAAAGATCAGTTCAGTTCTAACATTTCATTCTTGATTTTTTGTCTAGTTAATCTGTCTGTGCTAGTGGTGTATTGCTATTCCCCAATATAATTGCTTTAGTGTTTACTTCACTTTTCATGTACATTAACATTTGCTTTATATAGTTGGATGAATTGGTATTTATTGCATATAAATTTATGATTATTACCAATTCCTTTTGTAATGTTTCCTTTACAAGATGTAGTGACCTTCTGTGGCTTTCTTAATCAATCTTGACTTGAAATGCATTTTGTCTGCAAATCAAATAGCTACCCCTGCTTTTTTTTCTGCATTCCTGTCATATGGAATATTGTTTTTCCATCCTTTGACTTTTAGTTTATGAATTTATTTTTGAGTTAAATGTGTTTCTTGTATGTGACATACCATTAGATCTTATTTCTTAACCCATTCTGCCAATCTATTTCTTTTGATTGGTGAATTGAGATCATTTATATTGATGATTATAACTGATATCTATTGACTTATCCTTGTCATATTATTTTCTTATTGTTTGCTTCCTTTCCCCCTCTTTATTTAATTGTTTGCCTTGCCTAGTGGATTCATTGTGTTGGGGTTCATGGAGTTGTAGTCCTTGCTATCTCTTTCTAGAATGTCCTTCAGAACATTTTGGTATGGTGGTTTGGTATTCATTAATTTCCTCAGTTGTTGTTTTTCATGGAAGTATCTTATTTCTCCATCAATTTTGAAAGAGAGTTTCAAACAATCTGGGTTGAAGGTTGTTTTCTTTTAGGGCTTAAAATACTTCACTCCAAGTCCTCCTTGACTTGATGGTTTGTGTTGAGAAGTCAGATGTGATTCTGATGGGCTTTCCTCTATATGTCTTTTCTCTAACAGCTTTAATTTTTAATATTCTGTTCTTGTGTTGAATTTTGGGAATCTTGATTGTTATATACCTTGTGTAGATTATTTTTAGTAGTGAGAATGAAACTCATGGCTTCATGCTTTCCAGGCAGGTGCTGTGCTGCTAATCTATATCCTTGACCCCAGATTATTATTTTTTTTAATCATGCCTAATTTGAGTACTATGTGCTTCATTTATCTGTATGTCAAAGTATTTTTCCATGTTTTTTATATCATTTGTGCTATCTCTTGCTTTTTCATTGACTTTGATGTTGTTCTTTGCATCATGTAGCAGCTGCTGGATTGATTTCTTATGGTTCCTTGCTATTTTTAAGAAATCTTTCTTTTCATGGTCACCAACTGCAAGCTTCTCTTCTGTTTCTGAGATTCTATTGTCATATTGATTCACTCTGCTGTGGATACTTTCAATGGAATTTTTAATTTCCTGGATATCTGCTTGAATCTGTTTTATAGATTCTGTTTCTTTCCTATGTTGGGCATTCATGCTTTCCATCATTTCCTATGCGCTTTCGTTTTTTTTTATCTGTATCTTTTCTAGACTCACTAAGCATGTGTTTCTTTGGGCTCACCATCTCTGTAGTTATTTGAGAAATTATTTCTGATTTGATTTTTTCTAGAGCCTCATTCATTTGCTTTGGTGTTATCACTTCAGAGAGGCCAGGTAGGGTCTTTTGGTTTGTCCCACCTCGCTGATCCTGGCTTTGCCTTTGATGAACCGAATGTCTGGGTTCATCTTGTTTAAGAATTTCTCACTTTCTATTTTTTTCAAGTTTAATTCCTGGGCGAATGCCTGTAAATTGCCTGTAGTGAATAGCTTTATTGCTAGTATTTAGAACCTTCAGGAAATGACTACTTCTCTTGCAGGTATAGTTGACTTTTGGGTTTTGAGTCTGTTGCAAGATCCTATGATTTTAATTTATTGGGCATGAGAAGTTCCTGCCTACTTGGCCTAGCCCCTGGTTCTTTGGCACTGGCCCACAGTATTTTTTATGATCCTTCATCGATCTCAGTCTTGGTATACCAAGAAGAGCAGCTGTTCCTTTGGGTAAAGTGGTATAATCAGCAATAACAATAGCATGAAACCCAGTCTAGAGTATACAAAACTGAAATAACCACTAATTTGCCACCACTAACTATATGAAGTAGATTGGTGGTTATATGACAAGATCTAAAATAAGCCAGAATATTTTATGCAGTAGATAAGCCCTCAATATTCCGATTTTACCCTCAGGTAAGAAAATTTATGAGGGGTTATGGAAAAAATAGAGAAATAAAATAAGAGGCGGAGATTTAAAGCAAGGATGGAGGACAAAGGAGAATCTCACGAACTTTGGGAAACTGGCAAAGAAGATAAGAGGAAGAGAGAAAGAAGACAGGAGGAAGACAGAAAGAAGAAATAAAAGGAAGAACAGGACCAAACACATGTGAAACCATGTTCACGCTTACATAAAAACAAGATCAAAAAAATGAAGAAACAAAACAAGCAAAGAGAAAAGAGAGAAGAAATATCCATTTCAAGGTGTATCTCTGCTGTCACTGGTAGACAACATGGAAACAGAGTCTAGATTCATGTTGATTTATCCCAGCAAGCCAGTAATAGCTTTACGGTGGGGCAGTAAATAATGTCAATGAGACTCCACCTTTATTTTCCCTGGTGTTCAGGCTGGTTTCTGGCCATGAGGCTGGAACTAGACCTGGTCAGCCTGAAGCCATCAGGTCAGCACATCTTCTGTGTGCTTGAAGTCAGCTGGGAACCGCTAGGTGGAACCAGCAGCTGTTTTGAGTTCCAAGCTCAGTTGGCCCCTCTCCAAGATGGCTCCCAGTTAATCATGCTCTCCTTTGGGGTGGCCAAGTCTGAGCTACTCACCAGCCAGTGCAGTCCCTGTAGTCCCCTGCTCTGTTGCACTGCTCTCTCTCTCTGTGGAGGCCTCTGGGGTTGCCAGCAGATCTGAATCACTCCTCCCACACAGTGATTTCCAACTCAGGGAGAAGGCACTACCTGCAACCTCCTTCTTCTTCACTGAAGTTTCTCTCTTTGGTCTCCCTGTGGGGTTCAGTTCCCACTTCTGCTTCTTCCTGGGTCGAGGGGACCTACTTCCCTCCTCCTTCTCTTCCTTGCATTGCTATATTCCAGTACTGGGACACAAAATCCCAGAGAGTCTGTTTCTTTGCTGTTTATGACTCTGCCATCTTCTTGGAAGTCCTCTGAATCTGTCAATTTAATTTTTAAGTTTTTTTCCAACTACATCTAGTCTTCTATTTATGTCAACCATTTCTACTATTATAATCCTCAAATATAATACTTCTACTTGATTCTAGTAATTTCCAATTTCTGTTTACATTACTAATATATTGTTAATTATACTTCTTGTCCTCATTAAAAATGTCAGATCATCTGTTGCAGTGGTTTTGACTCAGATGGGAATATTTTTTCAGACTGTTGGCTTCTCTGAGGCCCTGCTCTCTGGTGTCTAGTTATTTCTGCCTCTGAGATCATGCTCCACTGGGGATATCAGATACTCTGCTTGGTAATACACATTTTTAAAGTGTTTTGTTTGCTTTTTGATTTCTGAATTAATTGCCTGTGGTCAGAAATTGTCAGTGATTTTATACATATTCTTTGAAATTAAATATGGACTTGCTTTAAGTCCATATTTGTGATAGTTAAATATGTGAGTGAAGAGAATATATACTCTCTAATTGTTGTGGTAAGCATTTTATAAATTTCCATGAGATAAAGCTTATTAATGCATTCTTCAAATTCTCTATAACTTTACTTATATTTGTGTGTTCAGTGTTTTCAATAAATGAGAAAGATGTATTAAACTCTTGCAATGATGTTGAATTATCCACCAAATGTATATCAACCAAATATGTCTGAGTTAATTCAACATCATTTTAAGAGTTAAACTGCACCTACATAGCAAGACCTTGTCTCAGGCCTTGCTATGTAGTTTAGAATGGCCTTGAGCTCACTATGTAGCCCAGGCCAGCCTCCAACTCACAGCAATCCTCCTGCCTCAGCCTCCCTAGTGTTGGGATTCAGGTGTGTATCACCATGCATCAACTGGGAATACCAATATTTTGAAGCTAGGCTATTATTTGTTTGTAAGTGTAGGATTATTATATTTCCTTGGGAATTGATACTTTTATCACCAGAAAGCTCTTTTAAAAAACACTCCAATAATAATTTTTTCTATTAAATTGTTATTTTCTGTGATTCTCATATAGTTATCAGTTCTATCAGTTAGAATTTGTTATCTCTTTTCCTAATGTTTACTTTGAAATTTCTAGTTCTAATATTTTAGATATGTCTAAGATAGCATATGGGATTGACGACCTGGCTCACCAGGTTAAGTGCTAAGATAGCATATGGTAGATTTTATTTATCATCCCATATGAAAATTCTTTAACTCCCAAATACAATCAATTTTTGTTCTTTGCGATCACTAGTATATATTATATTTGTATATCATTTGCCAACTTTTTCAATTCTTTTCCCTCTTTCTTGTTTTTGGATTCATTCACTTTCTGGTTCATTTCATTTGTCTATATTGTTTTGGAACTTGTAAACTTTTTAATATTGATTGATTGATTCATTGATTGATTGAGACAGGATCTCACCATATAGTTCAGACTGCCCTTGAACTCACTATGTAGCCCAGGCTGGCCTCGAACTTGCAGTGATCCCCTGCCTTGGAATGCCAAGTGCTGGGATTATAGGTGTATGCCACCACGCCCAGCCACTTTTAAAATTTTTAATGGCTTAATTTTTAATAGTTACTCTTGCTGTTTTAACATACATGTTTAACTTAAAATCTAAACTCATTGAGCATTTTTATCACTCTTCTGAAATATATCATGATATTTTACCTTATACACTATTGCCTTTTATCACTTTGGATGTATTATGTAGCATTTTTATATTTTAAACATCCCTCAGATTGGATATTATTACTGTTGTTTAACACAGATAATATTTGTATAGATTTACCATATATTTTTCCAGATAAATAGGGGAAGAGCTTTTCCCTTTTTCTTTTTGCAAGACAGTTGGTTTTTCCTCCTGAAGTAATTTTTACAGGTTTGGTTAGTGAAGATAGTTGACGATCAAAGCTGTTCCTTAGTGTTTATCTGAAACTGCACATGATATGAGACATAGGTCAGATTTTTGTTTTTATTCTTATGCTTCCTCCAGCAGCATTTGCTGAAGTGGTTGCCCTTTCTCCACTGGATTGCATTAATATCTTTGCTGAAAATCAACCCACTATCTATGAGAGAGTCTGCTGCATCTCTCTATTCTGGTCCTATGATTCCTATGTCTGTCTTGCCGCTCATACCACGCTGTGTTGTTGTGTAATGCTGGTGGGGCTGTGGGGAAGAAGGAACCCTTCTCCACTGTTGTGAGTGCGTAGACTGGTGTAATTACTGTGGAAATCAGTGTGAGGGGCTCCATTTGACCCAGCTATTCCCCTTCTGTGTATATTCCTACAAGAATTAAAAGTATCACACCACAGTGATATATATGCACCCATGTTTATAGTGGCACAATTAGTAATAGCTAAATCTTGAAAAGGATCCAAATGCCCATCAATCAATAAATGGATAAAGAAGATGTGGGTTTTTTTTACACAATGGAGTATTATGCTGCCACAAAGAAGGACAACTTTGAGACATTTCTAGCCAAATGGATGCACCTTGAGATCATACACTTAAGGGAAATAAATCAGACATATATTTAAATACTGCATTGTTCCTCTTGTGTGAGAAAACAAAAGTGCAAATAAGGACCAAAGTGTATGCTAACTATCGGGAAATGGGAAAAAATGTTCAAACGAGAAGGGGAATAAGGGAGGGAGAGGGTGAAGGAAAGAAGGGACAAGAAAGAGAAAGAGAATAGAAGGAAAAATGGAAACAAAGCTTTTGTGAATAAGGAGGGGAAAAGGTGGAAGGGAGGGGAAGGAAGTGGGAAAAAAGAAGCAAGATACATCATGTACAGGCATGGTGAATGTTTTCATTATGTACATCCAAAATGTACCAATGAAATAAAAAAATAAAAACCATCTCATAAAAAAAGAAAGAAATACTGATAATAATATTATATAAAATATGTTTTACCAAAAACTAAAAACAGAGTAACTCAAAGAAAATATGTGTGAAAAAATTACTGGGCTAATTCAGCAAATTTAAAACTACACGGATCACAAGAATGAAGACACAGCACAAATGGAAACCTTCTTCTAAGTTCATGGTAGTTTTAGATACTAAACATGATGTTTTGCAGTCATTTTCTGGATGAATTCTTAACCAACAGTATCCAATCCTTTTACAAATGCAATTTATTGATATGTAGGAAGTTATAAAACTCTTGGCTTGTGCTGAATCTTCTTTCATATTTTGTTTTTGTAGTAGATTCTCAAACTTTCTGCTCAGTTTGGAATATTTGGTTCATTTAGAAATTTCTGGATAGCAGCCCTACGATGGGCAGAGACATTATGTGTGAAGGCAGCCCTCGTGCGAAGTAATGGTGGCTCGAATTTACGTGATTATGGGGAGAGGTGAAAGCATACCTGGAAAGCAAGTGTTGGTTTTGATACAAGTCTCTTTTGTCTCTTTTCCTATTCCTTTAAACACTTTTAATTGACAATAATCCTTTGATCTCTTTATGGTGTACAAGGTGCTGTTCGCTGAACCCGGAGGATATTTTACGAAGTGGAATAGCCCAGGCACAGGACCACAAAACGGCATCATCTCACTTTCATGGAAGCTAAAAAAGTTGAACTCATGCAAGTGGATAGCAGAATGGTGGTTAGCAGAGGCCGGAGGATGGGAACGAATGGGAGATAGGGAAATACTGATCAAAGGGTACAAAGTTTGAGTTAGGCCAGAAGTGTCCGGCGCCGACTCCGTCCCGCGGAAGAGAGCACACGAACACTGGACTTCTGCAAGCTCCTTTATTGACCGGGCAGCAACCTCATCACATGTCCGTCCTTGGCGGCTCCCTGCGTGTTGTGCAACGAGCACTTCCTTACACTAAGCTTATAAGCTGTCTATAGCCAATCGAAGGGTTCTACGTGGAGGCGAGCTATT
>PVJX010024368.1:0-28159 GCA_004027295.1 Dolichotis patagonum
CTCTCCACAACATCTCTGCCTGTTGACAACAATTTCCTGCCCTCACTCTATATAAACCATGTTCACTTCCTCAATAAACGAGACTTGATTGGAACTGCTCAACTTGTCTCCATCTCTCTTTCCTCCTGCCCTGCCCCCATCCCCCTTCCCTCTCCAGGTGAGACCCACGGACTGATCCGCGGGCCGGATCAAGTGGCGCCCATTGTGGCCTTGCCTGGCACGAGGGATTTCAATGTGGGACCATTCACAGGAGTAAATCACTGGCCAGCGTGACTGTTTTGGGACTTCATCCCTGTGATCTGAGCAGATGGCTACCTTACGTCTCACCTGAATCACGGTAGATGAACGGATTTTTTTTTTCCTTATTGGCATGGGACAAGTACTTAGTGAGCACGAATTGTTCGTGAACTGGCCTCAGGGAGGCGCTCAAGGTTAGAGGCATTAAGGTTAAAACCAGGGATTTATTACAGTACTTTCAGTTCATACATAAGATATGCCCTTGGTTTCCTTTAGAGGGCTCCATTGATATAAAGAGATGGGAAAGAGTAGGAGATGCTCTCAAAGATTATTACAGAGTTTTTCTTCCCGAAAAAATCCCGGTTATCTCTTTTTCATATTGGACTTTAATTTCTGAGCTGCTGACCCGGCGTCATTCAGACCCCCAAATTAACGAAATGCTTACTCAAGGGGAGGCTGCATTGCGCTCCTCCCACAATCCTACCCCAAAGCCACCATCAGACACATTCAGTGTGCCCAGTCACCCCGGCTCGGTGATTCTTGATATCCCGGAGCCCCTTCAAGATGGTGACTTGCTGCCACTTCCTCTTTCTGGAGTGCACAAGGGCACTCAAAATGGTGCCGCCCTGTCCGGCACTCAAAATGGTGCCGCCCTGTCCAATACTCAAAATGGCGCTGCCACGCTCCCTCCTCCATATCGGCCGATATATCCTGACCTTTCCGATTTCCAGGAAGTTGATTGGTCACAACTAGCAGAGGAAGCTACTCAATATCATTCCCCTCCCATTGTTGTAGCCCCTGTGCTAGTGACACTGGGTCAACCCCTGCCTGGCCTCCGAAAGCCGCTTGGCCCCCCTTCCGCCCTTCTTGATTTAGAAACTGAGATTCATTATTTGCAACAACAACTTCAACTTAAACAGGAAAAACAAAGGCTCATTTTACAGCTCCAGTCGTTAGATGTGGGCTCTAACCCTCTTTTAGGCATGCCAACAATGATGTTTCCAGTGACAGAAATGATTCACCCTCCAGTAACAAATGCCTCAAAAATGGTGCCTCACTTAATGTTCCCAGTAACAGAAGCCGCCACAGCTGATGTTGGCCCACAAAATGGCAGAGAGACAATTCGGCCTGCCCAAGATAATACTAGCCCAAGAATGACAACAATAAAATGATTAGAGAGAGGGAGACCAAAGGGACAAACTAGATGTGAGGATCAGTCCCCAAGTCAGGAAGATACACGAGATAAAACATGAGCCACTACAACAACTAGGGGAGATAGAAAGGGACAGCCACCGCATCTGCACAAATGGGATTTAGAAACTAGTGATAAAGAGGAAAAAAATGACTCTGACCCATATGATAGTGATTCAGAAACAGACTCTCCACCCCCGGGGCCACGAGCTAATAGGGCCCGTTTAATTCTTTTAGGGCCGTTCTCTTAACCACCCTAAAAGAATTAAAAACAGCAGTATCTCAATATGGCCCTACGGCGGCTTTTACCTTTGCGGTCCTAGATTCCTTGACTCAAGGTTTAATTACACCTAATGATTGGAGAGATTTAACTAGGGCTACACTCTCAGGGGGCAATTATCTGATTTGGAAGGTTGAATTCCAAGATCAATGTGAACTTTTAGCCAAAGAAAATGCTAATTGAAAAAATCACTATACCCTTCCCATGTTAACAGGGACAGGCCGTTATGCAACACAACAGTCCCAAATGTGATATGAGGCAGGCCTTTTTGCACAAGTTACCCTAGCAGCAACTACAGCCTGGAGAAAGCTCCCTTCTGGCGGCGGAGTTGCTTCTTCTCTCACAAAAATTAAACAAAAACCCAAAGAGCCTTTTTGTGACTTTGTTGATCGCCTCCTACAGGCAACTGAGCATCTTTTTGGCTCCTCTGAGAACAATCCTGATCTAATCAAACAATTGGCTTATGAAAACGCAAATTCTGCCTGTCAGGCTGCAATTAAATGGCATAAAAAGAAAGAAGATCTTTCAGGTTATATTCGTTTGTACGTGGATTTAGACCCACAAACTTATGATATCCTTTCAGCAATTCACCATGTACTTAATCTCACTAACTCTGCTTTAGTGCAAGATTGCTGGTTATGTATGGCCTTAGGCACTCCTATGCCCTTAGCCATCTTCTCCAACTCAACGATTGACTCCCTTCATGACCCACATAATCTCACCTGTAGACCTTCCCAATCATTTCTGGTCCAGCCATTGATAACACCTAACATATCCATTACCTGCCTACAGGGCTCTCTTCAAAATGATTCCGCCCTTATAGGTATGGGCCATCTCCTGTCCGCCGCCTGTGTCTCATTTATCAATCATATAGGCCCCCTATACCCCCCAACAGGACACATTTTTGTCTGTGGTAAAAATAGAGCCTATACTTATCTTCCATCCAACAGGACAGGTACATGCATGACCACTTCCCTCCTGCCCAACATAGATATTGTCCCAGGTGACCAACCTATCCCAGTGCCAGCATTCGATTATATTGCTGGCCACCAAAAAAGAGCGATAATGCTAATCCTACTCTTGGTGGGAATGGGCCTCACTGGCGCTGTAGCCACAGGGACTGCTGGCCTTGCCGTTGCCCTAGACAAATATTCTGACTTATCTAACCAGCTGTCTGAAGATGTTGAAGCCTTATCCTTCACTATACAGACTCTCCAAAATCAACTAGACTCCTTGGCAGAGGTCGTCCTACAAAATAGACAAGGACTAGACCTACTCACAGCAGAACAGGGAGGGATCTGTCTTGCCTTACAGGAAAAGTGCTGCTTTTATGTCAACCAGTCCGGCCTTGTGCGTGGGAAACTCCAAGAACTAGAAGATCAACTCCGACAACGTCGGCAACAAATGGCTACTAGCCCCTTCTCCTCCATGGGGGGGCCTCTTCCCTTATATTGCCCCCCTTCTGGGACCCCTGGCTGCCTTATTGTTATTTCTAACTGTTAGCCCTTGCATCTTCCAGAGGATCATGAGGCTTCTTAACGATAGAATTGATGCATTCATGGCAAAACCCATTCAGGTACACTATCATCAACTGGAGATGGCAGATCAACAAACTTATCGGGAAATGATTCCCACAAATGGCCCATATTGATGATGTGGCCCAGATGCCTTGAGGTACTAGACAGGCAGCCAGAGACGGGCAACTTGGACATTTGTGCTACACCACCAGCCACCTAAGACAGGCACAGGACCAACTGTTGTCCTGCAGGCCCATGACAGGTAAGGCTCGGTCAGGTTCACATATGGAGTCGATGTCCCAAGACAGGCATCGTCTTTACAAGGCCTGCCATACTCCTGATTTTATAAAATGATAAGGGAGGAGATGTAGGGAGCGGCATGATAGCCTGACTGCTGCCACCCATTCCTGCCCTCCTGTGGGCATTTGGTGCATCTGCCTACATTACCCATGATCCTCTCTGCCTGGCTGGACATGACTGCAACCTATCTGGTCTCTCCACCACATCTCTGCCTGATGACAACAATTTCCTGCCCTCACCCTATATAAACCATGTTCACTTCCTCAATAAACGAGACTTGATTGGAACTTCTCAACTTGTCTCTGTCTCTCTTTCCTCTTGCCCTGCCCCCCATCCCCATTCCCTCTCCAGGTGAGACCTATGGACTGATCCGCGGGCCAGATCAGTTGTTTCCATATATTCAAACATAAATCATGGAAATGGAATTATAGAATCCAAATGCAATTTCTCTATTGCACTGCAGTTCTTTGTCCAATTTTAACAAAAATTAACAAAATCTATGAATTTAGTTCATTACCATGATTTTAGAGTTTATGTATTATTTACCCTCTGAACTAATATCATTTTGGACTCAAATTATTGAAAAAAATATAGGACTTCAGTGTCCCACTTTCAATGATTTAGAGATCATTAAGATTATAAAGAAACACTGGACTTTGCACTTTAACCATATGAACCTAACACACACATTCAGAACACTGCAGCCAATAGCAGCAGAATGCATTCTTCTCAAGTGCATACAGCATTTGTCTCAAATTAACTGATTGTATAGTTCACAGTAATCTAACAGTTTCAAGAGTTTGAAATAAAATCAGGTATATTTTCTAAACACAAAGCATATGCAGCTAGATGTCAATAATCAGACTACAAATGAAAAATTCACAAATATGGAGAAATTAAATAATACTTTTCTGAATAAGCAATGGCTGAAGGAAAAATTTGAAAGAGAAATTAAAAATATCTTGAGGCAAATGAAAACATGAATGCAATATGTCAAGAGTTGCTGTGTGCATCAAAACCAGTTCTAAGAGAGTTTATAAAAGAAATGCATACATTAGAATAGAAGAAAGCTCAAATAAATATCATTATATTATAGCTCAAAGAGAAAGAAACACAACAGACTAATCCTGAAAGTATGTGGAGAGAAGAAATATAAATTAAATGCAATAGCAAACACAAAACAATGGAAAATATCACCAAAGATGAGTTGTATTTTTAAAAATATAAAGAAAACTGACAAATCTTTTGCTAGTCTAAGAAAAAGGGAGACTCAAAATCATTAATGAAAGTAATGGATACAACGACTGATGCCAGTTAAATACAGACATTCATAAGTATTTAATGTAAACAATTATTTGACAACAAGTGAATAACTTGAAAGAAATTAATAAGTCAGAAATATCAATCTAACAAGCTGGAATCATAAATAAATTGAAAATCTAAATAGAATAAAAATAAGTAGTTTGAATTATTAATCAAATCTCTTATCAAGGAAAAATCCATGATGTGATGGATTCATGGTTGAATTCTATCAGTCACAGAAAACAGAATAATAATAATCTTCAGACTTCCAGAATATTGAATAAAAACACTTTCAAACTATTTTTAAAAGATGAGCAATACCCTAATATGAACATCAAACTAGAACACAAGAAAATTATAAGTCAATATCCTTGATGCATCTGTTCATATGAATAGATATAGATATATTACTCCTGAACAAAATATTGGTAAAGTCAAATGAACAACATATTAAAAGGATCATTCATCAGAATCAAGTGACATTTATTCTTACATGCAAGATTAGTCCAATGTTTACAAATCGATATAGTACAACACATACTGTGAAAGGCATAAACTGTAGAGATATATCTCAGAAAATTCAAGATCTTTTTGCAATGAAAACTCTCAACAAACTAAATATAGACAAAATCTACATCAGCATAACAAAAGCCAAGTAACACAGTTCAACAGCGCCATCATACTTAATGATGAAAAGTTAAAAATCTTTCCATAAGATCATGAGCAAAACAAGATGTCCAATTGTGCCTCTTTTGTCCAACTTGATGTTGAAAATCCTAGAGACCAATTTAATCAAGAAAAACAAAAGACATCCAAATAAGAAATAAGAAATTTTAACTGTCTCTAATTGTAGATGATATGATATTATATTTAGAAAATCATAAACACATCATGAAAAAAACACAAATGTTAGAAGTAATAAATAAATTCAGCAAAGTCATGAAATACAAAATAAACATGCAAAAATCACTAAAAAGTCACTACAAATAAATTTCTCTAAAGATGTAAAAGTTCTATGAGCTAAAATTATAAAACATTTGAGAAACTTAAATGGACATAAATAAGTGGTTAGTTATATCTTACCAATAAAATCCCTATCAAAATTTCAATGACATTATTTACAGAAATAATAAAAAGTCCTAAAATATATATGAAACCCAAAAAAACCCAAATGGCCAGAAAAATATTATTCAGAAATAAGATGGAATTACTACCTGATTTGAAAATATAACTATAAAGCTAGTGATCAAAACAGCATAGTACTGGTATACAAAGGGACACATGCACCATTAGAGGCTGGAAATTAATCTTTCCATTTATTTTCAACAAAGTGTTATTCAGAGTAGAAAATAAGCCATTGATTTCCAACATTGCTGTCAAGAGCACATGATAAGAAAAGGACTGTATTTTTAAAAATGAATAATATTGGTATAGGTTAGATATTCATGTGTAGAGTGATAAAATTGGAGCTTTATCTCATTCAGAATACAAACAGTACAAAAAATGTATTAAGATTCAAGTGAAAACCTAGAGATGTAAAACAATGAGGAAAAAAAAAACCCACAAAATTCCAACTACATTGGCATAGGTAATGATCTATTTTAAATTTGCTCCCCTCCAAAAAAATCTGTAAGAAACAGAAGTAAAAATAGGAAAAGGGAATTACATCAAGCTAAAAAGCTTTTGAACATCAAAGAAGACAATTATCAACAGAGTAAAAACATAACCTCCAGAATGAGAGAAAATTTTTGCAAACCACATTTGATGAGAAGTTAAAGCCAAAATATACGAGGGGCTCAAGAACCTTAACAGCAAGGAAACAATATACAAATTAGAACAGGCAAAGAAACTGGCTAGATATTTCTCAAAAGAAGACATAAAATGAAAAACAGGCATATAAAAATGCTCAGCATCATTAATCATTGTGAAAATGCAAATTAAACAGAGGTAGCACTTTATAACTGTTAGAATGATTTATTAACAAGACAAAAGATAACAAGTGTTGGTGGGCTTATGGAGAAATGAAAACTCCTCTACCTCAGTTCTGGGAATCTTAGTTCATAAGAGTCATTACAGGAAATAGTATGGAAATTCCTTAAAATATTTAAAAGTAGTAGTACTATATGATCATGCAATTCTGTTTTTAGGTATAGACTTAAAGAAAATAAAATCAGAATTTTTTGAGATTTGTGTAATCCTATATTCATTGGAAGGTAATTCAGAATTTCTAAGACAAATAAACCATCTGTCAATAGATGAGTGGATAAAGAAAAAGTGTGTGTGTGTATACACACACAAACACACTCAACAGCACATTGCTTAAACTTTTTTAAAAGGGGGAAAATCCTGCAATTTGCAGCAATGTGCATGATTTTGTAGGACATTATGATAAGATAAATGAATCAGGCATAGAAATACAAATACTGCACAATCTCACTCACATATGAAATCTAAAAAGCTGAAGGCATAGAAGTAGAGAGTAAAGTTGTGCCTCCCTGGGTTGTAGGTTGCCACAGATGGGTCAGATTTAGTGGAGTATTGATTTTAGATTCCAATTACTTCTGTGAGTGTGATGAGGATAGAAAAAATTATTATGGCCTGAAAGACAAATGGATGGCTTATGAAAGTTAAGTATATACACTTATCTCTCTTAATTTAAATTTATCAATGATAAATAGTAATACTTTGAGTGAGTTCAGCATGTCAGAGTCTATATTAGGAAAATTAAGTATTTGGGTTAGCATACCAGTACCAGCAGATCTTCATGAATAGTTATGGTTAGAGCTAAGAAGACCAGAATGCAGAGAAAAATACAGACAGCAAAGATTTCACCCTTGAAGTTTCAAATGGGAACTCTATGAGGAATTATTTTAAAGACTGTGCATATGATATTCTGGCAAGAAATGTATAAATTTTATACTGGTCCTAAGATTTTTATGGGAGCCTGAATTTACAGACTCTGGACTAACAGATGTAGAAGACATTTCAAGGCAGCCCAGTGTTCAGACTGTGGCATGAGAACTGCTAGATTCTTTTATTCACATTTATAATAAGAAGCAGGGAGAAAAAAACACAGCACACATACTTGAAATATTTAAAATTTAGCTCAGAAAGAATCTCATGTAAAATTGGGGCCAAACAAGATATGATATCTAAAGGCATTAGTGATATTAATAAGGCACCAGATACTTTGAACTTGAACAAGAAAAAGGATACCTTAGACTGAATTAAGGTATGTCATTAATCAGCAAGACACCATCCATTTCAAGCTGAAAGATCAAAAATATAAATCTGTCTTTGGAGAAGAGAGCCACTAGGACCTCTATTTAAGAAGACTTGCCCAGAAAATTCTTTCCCTAGGATGCATTTCACCATGCTCAACTCTAGAGGCATTCAGAAGGCACTGCAAGTGTAGTTCACAAAAGCTCAGCCACTACTTGAGCTGCTGGCATATTTTGACATCATCCATGTGATTCTAGTTATTTAGTAATGCAAAATTCTGAGTTGGAGAATCGTGACGCTTTCTACTTAGAAGCTGAAGAGCAAACAAAGTATGCCTCTGAAAGGCAGGTGTATAAAGCTGTAGGGTTGAAGCAAAAGGTAAAATGGGACTCTAAGAAGTTGGAGAAGCCAGCAATAAAAATCATCTTCCAAGAAAGCCACAGGCGGCAATTGGAGCCAGCCCCAAGAATGAATGCGGGCTGCAGCCCGTGAGGCCACAGGGGCAGGGCTGCCCAAATCCTCTAGGACTCAGATCTCACCATCATATGCCACATGGACGTGGACATGGACATGGACATGGACATGGACATGGAGTTACACCCTTTAATTATTGCTCTGATGGGCTTTAATCTTTCTTTGATCCTGTCCTCCTCTTCTCTTCCTTTTGGAACAGGAATGTTTATACATTATCATTTTGTATTGGGATGTTGTAAATAGGTTTTTGAATTTTAAAGGATTTATAGCTAAGTCTTTGTGTTCAAGTTTAGAGGAGACTTACACTTGGACTTTTGAACAATGCTGGAACTGCTGAAACTTTAAGGAGGACATTAGTATGTTTTCAGTTGTATGCAACATAGTTGCTCATATAAGCTAGAATTACCACTGTGTTTTGAGTTGGAGATTAAGCATGGTTTAAGGTGAGATACTTGGTTATTAAACTGACATATGGTAGAAGGTGATGGTTGAGCTTCACGGCCAACTTGATTGGCTGGCAAACTACCTAAGAGATTAGGAGCATGTGGTGAGGGTGGAGCAAAGAAGGCACGTCTTCATGGTTTGTGTGTGGTTTCTGGCCCCTTCTTCTTCAGTGATGTTCTCTGCTCTGCTTCACTCCCATCATTACCTAAGCAGGTTTGTTCTGCTATCCTCTTACATAATGAAGTTCTGCTTTAGGCCCAGGTAAGCGCGGATGGCATCTTCTAAAACTGTGAATCAAATTAATCTGGTTCCTTTAAATTGTGGGTTTTGGATACTGTGCTTTGTTGACAAGAAATCTTACTAATACACAACTCACACAGGTTTTAAGATTTATAAGAAATTTCTTTTCCATTCCTCAAATAAATAAAATAAAATTCTCTCTCCTCTGATATTTTAGGTTGTTATTTAGTAGAACTATCCTTTCTCCTTTAAACATTGGAAATGTTGATGGAAAAGAAACCTTAGAAAGAAATTATGTTTCTTTCATGCCACGCCTTAGAAATTGGATTCTCTGGAAACCTGCATTTTCCTTATGAGTTGCATATTGAACTATTTTTAGCACAATGATTAAATAAAAGAAAAAAAACATTAAAACTCTGAATGTACAGTGCAGTGAGTCAGCAGTTTTCCATTCTGTTCTGTAATCTCTGCACAGTATTTAAGATCTTTGCACCTCAATATTTGATTTATAAGATTAATTGGCCTGAATATGCCTTTAGTTCATTTCCAGTTCTGGAATTCTGACCAAATAACTTCTAACTAACTTATGTTAATTGCTTTCTAAAGTATTTTTCATATAAATTTCAAAAAGCCTGTAACAAGGCTTCACATAAATGTAAAAAACCAATTTCTTTGTCTGAATGGTTATGAAACTTATTGCATGAAATCAACCTTAAGACTGATCTGACTTTTAGGAGCTATTAATGTCAAAAAGTCACTGTATAAGGAGTGTCTCCGGGGGTATCTGAGTGCCTCTGAGGGTGTCCAGATCTCCATCACTGGCCGTTTCACTCTGTGGCCTTTTGTAGCAGTTTAATTACTACAGTAAATATTCTATAAGCTGATTTGAATTCTTAGTATAGAATAAGAATGAATAAAAGTTTCCATTTGACAAAGAGAATCTAAATGCCAATTGCAAGTGCCAAGAATTATTGTTGTTAATGTATATCACAGACAAGAGTGGATTTTAAAAAGTCAGATAAGAACCTAATTAATGATATATTTGTATGAAGGTCATTTGACCCATTTTTTTCCAACTCAGTTTGCATGTAAAGAGGAAAACAGTATTTTTGTCTGCAATCTTCACTTTTTAACTATGAGTTAGTCCTAGTTTCATGTACTCTAAACTGATTAAAGCCATGGAATGGGCATGGATTTGGAAAAAGTAAGATCATACAGAGTAAACTCAGGTATGATTTCTCTACGGTGTTCAGATATTATTTATTACACTATAGGAGGACAAGTGGGCATTTTCATGCTAAATTCTTTTTAGCTAAAAAAGTCTTACTCTGCTGTTGATGTAGCTCTTGCCACTGATGGTCTGAAATTAAGCAGAAATCTTAGGCTTAAAATCAAGAATTTTATTAAATTGATTGACAAAGTGACTCATGACCTTGTGAGAAAAGGAAAGGAATTTCTGGAATGTTTGAGTAGCTCTATATGTTTTAGGAATTCTATTGGATTATTCTGTTTTTGAAATCATGCTATTTTCTCTTCTCATAGAAAAAAGGAAGTTGAGTCCAGATAAATTTTGGAACATTTTAGCAAAGTTACAAAAGGAAGCCTGGGTACTTAATATTTTGGAATTCTTGTTCTCTGATGTTTTGTGTACTTGTTCAATGGAGGCAGGTTAACAAATTAGAAGAAACTTGGTCTGTCAAGTTAGACAAACAATATTTAAATTATTACTACTATAGCTTAACCTGGATAGCATTAGTATGTCACAGAAACTCTCAGATCCTAAATTTCTCAAATATGCAAATGTGACAATAATACCTTCTGATAAGCTATTCAGTTAATTTTGTGAAAAAGTGCATACAAATTAAATAGCCTTTGGAAAGTCAGTGGAAACTTTATGCATTTATTCTCTTTCCATGGCTTTGGCATTGCTAGTTTCTAGCTCTTTTAATACCATTTCTATGGGAAGAACCCCAACACGCACCTAGCAAACTTAGAACTCTGCCCAGGCAGTAAGACCACACCCTGCATCTGAAACCATCCCAAGTCGTGCGAGAAGGATCGGCAGGCCTAACCTGACTGTGCTTGGCAAACCCCAAGCAGCCAGCTGGCTGGGAACCCACCCTGGGCCCTGACTGCGCACCCTGGCAGCAGTGGAGATGGAATCCCAGCATGCACTGGGCAAACTTAGAACTCTGTGCCCAGGCAGTAAGAACACACCCTGCATCTGAAACCACCCCAAGGCATGGGACAGGGATCAGCGGGCCTAACCACACTGTGCTCAGTGAACCCTAACCAGCCAGCTGGCCAGGAACTCACCCTGGACCTTGACTGCAGGCACCCAGGCAGCAGCTGTGGTGGAATCCCAGTGTGCCCCGGGCAAACTTGGAACTCTGCACACAGAGGAACTTTGGACTACAGCGGACTATCTGTGCAACCTTGGAGGGAGATTAAGTGACTGTCTCACCGTAACAAGATCTGGCTCCAGCCAGTGTGGTGAGTATGCCCCTAAAATAGAGGTGTACAGTAGCTAAATAGGGCCAGTAGTAAAGCTCCATCCAACTAACTGTAAGGCCTTGGTAAGTCTGACAAGAGTGAGGGTGACCCCTTCCTACATACAGAAAACATCAGGCAGAGTGAGGAGTGTGTCAAAAAGGACTCCCACAACTTGAAGAAAATCAAAAGGGCTTATGAGATACACAGGCACACAATAGGGCCTCAGCCAACACAAATAATATAGATAGGGAGATTTGATGACCTGGAATAACCTGAAGATAAAGTACTAGCAAGAACTAAAAGCTGACTTACATCAATTCTACTAGGCTTGTCAGCTCAGGAAGAATACAGGACTCACCCAACAGGCCCTGCAGCAGGGATTCAGGTGACTGGCCCACCTACTCATTGTGGGACCCAGCAACTGGACAAACATCAAACTTACAGTAGGAAACCAAGATACACACTACCAACAGTTCACACTAATGGGTCTGAAGAACCAAACACTAACTCAAAAGAGGAAAATGGCAAAACAAAAAGGCAGAATGCAATCTCAAACATCCAGTCCAAAAGGTGCAAGTACAGGAGTCATTGAAATAGAGGACTCCAAATGTAACACAGCAGGAATCTCTGAAAATATAGCAAATGAAATAAAACAACTCCATGAGGCCATAGAGGAAATCAAATTAGAAGTACTCTCCCAGGTAAAGATAGAAATAACAACCTTATTAAAGGAGTTGCTGAGCACAGCGAAAGAAGAAATAGAGAAAAAAGTAACATGGGAAACTGATTGAAACCTTGAATGAACAATATAGAAAACAAACAGAATTAATGAAACTGAAAGAGACATCCAAGAAACAAAAAATTCGATCCAAAGCATGCAAAAGCATTTAAATGAAGCTGAGAATAGGATTTCAGACCTTGAGGACAGGATTTCAATTAGTAATCATGAAAGGATAGAACTTTTAAAAATAACAAAGCAACATGAAATGACAATCCAGAAGCTTCAAGATGATGTCAAGTTCAACAATATAAGATTAATAGGCATTTTTGAAGATGCTGGAGTCAATACAAATGACACATCTAAAATATTCACAGAAATAATAGGAGAAAACTTCCCAAACATGGGGAAAATATCTGATATGCAGATAAGTGAGGCATACAGAATGCCAAACAGTCACAACAAACATAAATCTACACCCAGACACATAATAATTAAGATCTCAGATGTACAACATAAAAACAATAGTAAAAGCTGTTAGAGGAAAAACATAACTCACTTATTGAAGAAAACCCATTAGAATCACAGCAAACTTTTCAGCACAAACTAAGTCAAGACATGATTGGAATGAGATATTTCAAGCCCTGAAAGAAAACAACTTTCAACCCAGGCTGATGTACCCAGCAAAACTTTCATTCAATTTAATGGAGAAATAAGATACTTCCATGACAAAGAACAACTGAAGAAATTCACATCCACCAAACCAACCTTAGAAAGAGTGTTAAAAGGCATACTAGACAGAGATAAAAATGACCACAATCCCCAGAACAACAGAAAGAAACCACCAGGTAGGACAAGCAATTAAATAAGGGGGAAAAGCAGAAGGCAAACTATTGGAACATAACATGACAAAGCTGAGCCAGTACATATCATTGATATCCATAATGTAAATGATATCCATAAATGTAAATGGCCTCAAAAGAAATAGCTTGACAGAATGGATCAAGAAACATGATCCCACAATATGCTGTATACAAGAAACACATCTGAATCAAAGGAAACTCATATATTAAAAGTCAAAGGATGGAAAACAGTATTCCATGCAACAAGAACCTAGAAAAAAGCAGTGGTAACTATTCTATTTACAGACAATGTGAACTTCAAACCTAAAATGATTAAAAGAGATAAAGAAGGTCACTACATACTTGTAAATGGAAAAATTGAAGAGGAAGAACTAACAATTATAAATATATATGCACCAAACACAGGATCACCCAACTATATAAGACAGATACTATGGGACATGAAAAACCAAACATACAAGAACACAATTATTACAGGGGACCTTATCAGCCTATTGTCACAAAGATATAGATCAACTAGACAAAAAGTCAGCAAAGAAGTAATAGAACTGAATCATACCTGTGAGCAACTGGACTTAGTAGATGTTTACAGAATGTTCTACCCAACCACAACAAAATACACATTCTTCTCAGCTGCACACAGGACATTCTCCAAAACAGACCATATATTATCCCATAAAACATTCTTAAGTAAATGCAAGGGTATTATAATTATCCTATGCATACTATCTGACTCGAGTGCAATGAAATTGGAAAGTAATGGCAAAAGAATTTGCAAAACCTGCATGCATACATGGAAATTAAACAACAACCTTTTAAACAACCAGTGGGCTACCAATGAAATTAAGGGAGAAATAAAGCAATACCTAAAATTTAAAGAAAATGCAGAAACAACCTATTGCAAGCTGTGGGATGCAATGAAAGTTGTCTTAAGAGGGGAATATACAGCAATAAATAGTTATATCAAGAAAATAGAACCAGCACAAATACGCAACCTAATGCTTCATCTCAAGCTACTAGAAAAAGAAGAGCAACTTAAACCCAAAGCTCATAGAAGACAGGAAATACTAAAGATTAGAGCAGAAATCAATGCAATCAAAACTAAAAACAATACAAAGAATTAATGAATCAAAAAGCTGGTTTTTTTGTGAGAATAAACAAAATTGAAAAAGCTCTAGCTAACCTTACAAAGCAAAAGAAATAAAAAACACAAATTCATGCAATAAGGACTGAAAAGAGGGAAATTACTACAGACCCCATGAAAATTCAAAAAAGCATGAACACCTACTTTAAGAATCTATACTCACATAGAAAGGAAAACACAGAGAAAATGGACAGATTTCTAGAAACATATTAACTACCAAAACTCAACCAAGAAGATATAGCAATTTTGAATAATCCAATATTAGCTATTGAAATTGCAAATGTAATAAAATCTTACTAACAAAGAAAAGTCCAGGTCCTGATGGATTCACAGCTGAATTCTACAAGAAATTTAGAGAAGATTTGATGCCAATATTCCTTAAACTCTTCAATGAAATTGAAAAGAAAGAAGTCCTCCCTAAATCATACTTGGAGCCAAGCATAACTTTCATACCAAAACCAGAGAAAGACCCACCAAAAAGGAGAACTATAGGCCAATCTCACCAATGAACAATGATACAAAGATTCTCAATAAAATACTGGTAAATAGGATGCAGCAAATCATCAAGAAGGTTATACATCATGACCAAGTGGGGTTCATTCCAGGAATGCAGGGATGGTTTAATGTACACAAGTCAATAAATGTGATACATCAACAGAACCAAAACCAAAAACCACATGGTCATCTCAATAGATGCAGAAAAAGCTTTTGATAAAGTCCAACACATGTTCATGATAAAAAAAACCCTTCAGAAACTCAGAATACATGGTGTCTACCTCAACCTTATAAAGGCCATCTATGACAAACCAACATGCAATATTGTACTAAATGGGCAAAAACTAAAAGCTTTCACTTTAAAATCAGGAACAAGACAAGGATGTCCACTAGTACCACTCCTTTTCAATATAGTTCTGGAAACACTTTCCAGGGAAATCAGACAAGAGAGAGAAATAAAAGGAATAAAGATAGGAAAGGAAGAAATTAAATTATCACTATTTTCAGATGACATGATACCCTATATGGAAGACATCAAAAACTCCATTAAAAGACTGCTAGAGGTAATAAACAAATTCAGCAGTGTAGCTGGCTACAAAGTCAATGCACAAAAATCAATAGCATTCATTTATACAAACAAGAAACTCACCAAAAGAGAAATTATGGAAATACTGCCCTTCACAATAGTATCCAAAAAAAATGAAATACTTAGGAATCAACCTAACTAAGAATGTAAAAGGCCGATATGCTGAAAATTATAGTACACTAAAAAAGGAGATTTAATAGGATATTAGAAAATGGAAGGATATTCCTTTCTCTTGGCTAGGAAGAACCAACATTGTGAAAATGGCCATACTCCCAAAACTATTATATAGATTTAATGCAATCGCAGTCAAAATACCATTGGCATAACTCACAGATGTAGAGAAAACACTCCTAAAATTCATTTGGAAACAGAAGAGACCTAGAATAGCAAAAGCAATTCTGGGCAATAAAGACAAGGCTGGAGGCATCTCAATTCCTGACTTGAAACTGTACTACCAAGCCACAGTGATAAAATCATCATGGTACTGGTGAAGAAATAGACCTGAGGACCAATGGAATAGATTAGAAGATGCAAGTTTAAGTACAAAGACACTCAGCCACCTGATATTTGACAAAGGGGCTAAACATGTTCACTGGAAGAAGGGTAGCCTCTTTAATAAACGGTGTTGGAAAAATTGGCTCTCCACATGCAGAAGACTGAAACTAGACCCATGCCTATCACCATGCACAAAATTAAAGTCTAAATGGATCAAAGACCTAAACATTAAAACAGAAACACTAAATCTACTGGAAGATAGGGTAGGTAGAAATCTTAGAGACATAGGGGTAGGCAGAGAATTCATGAACCAAATGTAAACTGCACCGGAAGTTCTTTAGAGAATCAACAACTGGGATCTCATATTATTGAAAAGTTTCTGTACTTCAAAAGAAATCACCATCAGAATGAAAAGGAAACCCACAGAATGGGAAAGAATTTTAGCAAGCAAAGGACTTATATCAAGAACATATAAAGAATTGAAAAACATCAAGCCGCCCAAATTAAAAAACCCTTTCCAAGAATGGGAAGCTGAGATGAACACTCAGTTCTTAGATAAAGACATACAAATGGCAAATAAATACTTGAAGAAATGTTCACCATCACTGGTCATTCGAGAAATGCAAATTAAAACAACATTGAAATTTCATCTCACTCCTGAAAGAATAGCTGCCATCAAGAAATCAACTGATAACAAATGTTAGCAAAGCTGTGGGGAAAAAGGAACACTGCTCCACTGTTGGTGGGAGTGTAGACTAGTGCAACCACTATGAAAATCAGTATGGAGAATTCTCAGAAGACTAGGACTGGAAGCTCCATTCAATTCAGTATTTTCTTCCTAAGCATTTTCCCAGAAACACTGAAAAGTTCATATCACAGTGATATATATGCATCCATGTTTACAGCAGCACAATTTGTAATAGCTAAATCTTGGAAAAACTGAGATGCCCATCAACTGCAGAGTGGACAAAAAAGATGTGGTATTTTTATACAATAGAGAATTACTCAGCTATGAAGAAGGATGATCTTGAGGCCTTCATAGGTAAATGGGGACAACTTGAAACTATCCTCATTATTAAATAAATAAGAATCATATTTATAAATATCACATTGTGTCTCTAGTATAAAAAGTAATAAGAAATATAGGAGTAATAAAACCCAAAATGTGTAATTGCTACTGTAAAAAAGAGAGGAAAAGAAGGTGCGCTAAAGGATATAACTGCATGTATGTTTAAGTGTGTAAGATGAATGACCATATTACTGTTTTTGTTAGATCATTGAGCAGAACTATTAAGTTTCATTTCTTGAATGTGTACTTTGTATGTTTTAACTTTGTAACTTGAACAACTATTTCCAAGATGACAGTATGTAAGTTATCAAGTAATGATTTCTTAGTATTTATTGTTCTTTTCTTATTTCCTTGTAATTTTGTATTGTTGATATCCTTTTTTCTATTTTGTATGTTTTGTTCTGTTTTCTTTTTAAATAAAATAAAAAATACCATTTCTACAATCATAATTGATATGAAATGTTATAATTTAATATTTAGGCATGACAGATACAATTTCTTAAACATTTATAAATAAATGAGATAATTGATACAAATGTCTGGTATAAAAAATATCTAATAATTGCTATTTCCTTATCCACATTAATGATTATTTCCCCTAAAAGAGTATGAAATGTGAACAATGTAGATAAATATATGCATGACTACTAAGGAGCCTAATAAGTATTAACTAGCTTGCCAAATGACAGCTTTCTTTGTCTAAATGAAGATATCCAGAAGGAACTGTACACAATGACAGAAATGAAATATTATTTTTAAAATCTTTCATACATAATGTTTAACATTTTCATGATGAACAGTAATATTTCATGCAAGAAATTTTTAGAAGATAATGTGAATATTTTCACTTCTAAACACAGCAAAGTGAAGGTTTCTACTTTTCATATATTTGAATCCACAAAAATGTTATAGATCATGAGTTCAATTCCCAGTGTCAAAATAAATAAATTGTAAAATTAAGTTACTTCATGAAAATTATGATCATGTTTATACATACATGTAATATGGTCATTAAAGATATTTAAGTAGAGCTAGTATTTGTAAAAAGAAAAAAGATAAATTTTAGTTTTTCCAATTAATATACTCAGGAAATATGTATTCTTCAATAAGATGACTAAGTTTCATAAAATACATTACAGGTTTTTTTATGAGCTCATAAGATGAAATTTTAAGAGATAATTGAGTAGTTGAAGACAGTGTGTCTTCTGAGATTTTTACTAATTAGCAATCATTAATTGTGTATTCCTTTACAGAAAACTTATCTTAGTTGTTTTCAGAGTGGAATGATATTAGCTCCTGAGTTTCAACAAATATGTATACAAATTTCATACTATGTTATTGATATACCCAAGTGATACTAATATTCCCTCTGCTTTCACAAATTCAGGGATCATTATAGAAGATAGTTAGAGCTTAGCTACTATAATGGCTAAGTTTACATATGGATTTAACCGGCCCATAAGATTCCAAGTTTTATGGTGGCTTTGTTAGTGAGAGTGGTTTTGGATAAGATTAACACTTGAATTGGTGAACTGAGTAAAATGAACTGCTCTTTTTAAAGTGTGTGGTTCTCATTCAATCATCTGAAGACTTGACTAGATTAAAAAAAACTGACTCCCCATAGGTTATGAGGGGATTCCTCCTCCCTGGCTGTTTAATTTAGAACATGAATCTTTTCCTGATTTAATATTAAAACTGAGACACGAGTTTCTCTCAGGTCTAGAAGCTGCCAACTTTCTGAGTATAACTTACACTACTGGTTCTCCTGGGTCATGACTTCTGAAGTAATTAGCAGTTTTCAACCTCCACATGTCCATGAGCTAATTCCACATAATAAATCTCTCATCTGTATGTATATGCACTCTGTTGCTTCTGTTCTTCTAGAGACACAAATATTTAAAATAAATAATTAATCAGGGATTTTGAGGGGCATTAAGTGTGAGTAAGTGATCCAGTGGAAGAGATTTAATTGAGTCTTTCGAGAAAGTATAGTTGGCCAAGTTTTCTGATAGTTGGAGGAACCAACCCAAGAAGACACTGGGCTTCAGTTAAAGGACTGAAATTGAAGATCTGGGGGAGAAGATAAAATTAGTGATCTAGGAAGAGCACATTAGGAAACCACATGGGAAAGAGTTTGTGTTTATTCTGAAAGCCACTGAGTTATTTGAATGATTTTAAACAGGAATTTGGCTCACATATGTATTTTAGAAAGATCTCTTTGGTTACTGTGCAAGAACCTATTAGAAATGTAAGAGTAAAATTGTTAGAATCAAGGGCACTAAGATTAAGGGGGTGATGCTACTTGCCCTAAGTAGCCCAGATGATATATAAGGGATGGAAGGAACTGTGGTTATCCCTTGTTGTTTTGCTCTCTGCTGCCCACCATGAACTGTTTCTCCTCTGCAATGCCTCTCTGCCTTGCCACACATCTTTGGAGCTAGCTGATTATAGACTGAAACCTTGCCTAACTGTGAGCTAAACAAACCTTTCTCACTTTAACTTTGTGTATTGCATATTTTTCTTAGCAATGAGAAAAGTAACTAAGACAGAAATCAAAGAAACAAATTGGAGATTGCCACAAAATATAGATGAAGATGATGAAGATTTAAGTGTAAATGTTTAATGAGATGGAGTTATGAAGAGACAGAAATGATCTGGTCATGAGAGACTTAATGTGCAGGCTGAAAGAAAATAAAGTCTGATAGATTTACCTTGGGAGACTGGATGGTTGGTGTGCACACTTACTGAGTTAGAAATAATATAAATAATAACAGTAAATATGGACAGAGTTAAAGTTGAATTTGAAAAGTTATCTTCAATTTGAAATGACTGTGGGACTTTTTTTGTCATGTATATATCAATAAAATATTTACCAGTGGATCATAAATTTAAATTTACTTTCTACTGTTTTCACAAGCAATCTTTTTCATACTAAACTAATTGCAAACATATACTCATTCAAATCCTTTAATACAAAGAATATAGCCAGTTAATAATGCCCTCTTTCATATCACTGAACATAATATTACATCTATGGGAACTTTTTATAGGAGAAAAGCCCACTTTCTAATCTTGAGGTCAGATTCCATTCCATTCCATTCCATTCCATTCCATTCATTCCATTCCATTCCATTCTGTTCAATTCAATTGAGTAGGTTGTATATTTCAATGAAAATTTACAAAGTGCAAACAAATGTGTTAAGTTTTTGGTGCAATAAGAAAGAAGATATAATATAAATATAGCCTTTATTCTAAGGATGTGGAGAGAAGTCCATGACTACAGACAGCCTGGCTTTCTCTGACTCATACATGAGGCATAGGGTACACATATAACCTCCGACCGACTGGGGGTGGCGCTTAGGGCAGGCATTGATAATGCACGAGTTACTGATTGGGACTCCTTTTCACACCACTGGGAAAGGAAGTTGCCACAGGGGGAGGAGGAGGTGACCTAATACCGCTGTTTGGTCTCACTTCTCAGCTGTTTGTTCCTTCCTCCCAGCTGCTTGGTCCTGCCTCCCACTGCAGTTTAAATATTCTAGGGCAAAACTCATTCCCATCTTTTTATTGTTAAGAAAAGGGCAAAGTCTCTCTTTTACTACTTCCTGCTGGAAGGGGCGCTGTATTGCAGCTTAGGAAGGTTGACAGGGATGATGGTTGATGCCCATGTAGAAGCTGGTGCCAGGTGGTTTAGTCAGGACAACTTTATCATTGGTGTATGCCTGCATCTTAGAGTGGAAAAACAAGGAGACAAGGTGCTATGAGGAGGAAGGCCACTATTACATTTAAAACCCATGGCAGGTAGCACAAAAGGTGTCTTTGATTTAAATGTGTCATTTTATCAGGACCACAGTGTGGTGGAATCTGAAAAATAAGTGTGGGGTTAGGAGGAGTGAAGTTATGAGAGGTACTTATTGTCTGTCACTGTAAGGCAGATATGAGCTCAGGCCCTCAGGGATCTCACATTTAACTAAACAGCTGAGGTTAGAGAGAACTAAGATAGTTGTTATGCATGGTGTGCGAGTCTTTAGGAAAGTCTGTCAAGAGTCCTGCTTTAAAAAAGATAATTAATAAAATGCAAGGAATTAGGAACCAAGTTGGATAACAGAACATGACTTAGCCTGAGAGTTGCAGGTATGAGGCCTTGATGAGATGGAGATGACCACTCAGCATGGTTAGATTCAGGGTAGGGAGGGCACCACTTAGCTTGTGTGATGTGGAACCAGAATGGGAGTTTAGCAACTTTGGCCACTGCTGGGGTTGCCAAGAAGACCAGATAGGGGCTGGTGCACTTTGGTTGTAGTCCTTGGATGATTTTCTGTAACAAGACTTTAGTAACAATATTAGCAGTATCCCTGGTTGTGGGAAAGGCTTTTATTTATCCTGAAAAAGTATAAAAAAAAGTGAGAAGATATTTGAGAGTTTTGAGGCAGGGCATGTGTGTAAAATCTATCTGCCAGTCCTGACCAAGGGTGTGTCCATGACATTGATGAATAGGAAAGGAAGGGAGGTGGTATGTGTCCCTGAGGAGAGGTTTCACTATAGAGGTGACAGGTCTAAGTTGTTGAGACCTTGGAGTGTCTGGGTCAGTTTATATATGCACAAAGGAATCCTGACAATTAGGGTGTAAAAAGGCATCTTTAATATCTAAGGGTGAGTAGGTAGGTTTAAGAAAACCATTGCTTAAAAGGTGCTTAATTATAGGTGTAAGTCCCTGTAAATATTTGGGAGCTATGGGATATTGGAGAACACAGGAAAAATTGAAGGATCTCCAAGACAAATTAAAATAAGCATGGCATGGGGAGCATGGGTGGGATTGGAGGTGTTCCAGACTATGGCATCAACCAGAAAAGAAAATCATTACCTAAAAGGGGTATGGGACCTGTTGGAATTGCTAGGAAGTTATGGGTAAAGATGAGAGTCTGGAACCTGCATGGAATAGGTCCTGTTTGTAAAGGCTGCATAAGTTGACCATCAACACACACTATAGAGACTGATGACTTAATACAATGGCCTGAAAATTTAGGATGAATCCTATATATGGCCTTTATGTCCACAAGTACAGAGAACATCTTACCTGAGACCTCCAGTGGGACTTGGGCTCTGAGGAGGATACCTTAATGGGGGGCTGTGCACCCTGAGCCTCATCAGTCTTCAGCAACAGATCCAAGTATATCAGTCAGCGATGAATCTGGTGGTGATGAAATCTCCTGTGAGGGCAATGAGTTAGAGGATGGCTTACCCACTCTCTGGCAGCTAGGACAGTCACTCTTTTAATGGCCCTTGAGATTGTAGTAGAGGCAAGGCCCCAGCTGAACGTCAGGGTTGGGGCACTCTCTTACCCAGTGTTCTTCTTTGTTGCACTTGAAGCATGGTCCAGGAGGGGCTCAGGAAGCTCTACCTTGTCTTGGTTTACCTGTCTCAGAGCTCTAAGTGTCACTGCTAAAAGATCAGATTGTTATTTTTTCTTCTTATTTTTATCTCTGTTGTTGAAAACATGAAAAACCACATTAAGAAGGTCTCCCTGTGGGGTTTGAGGGCCAAGTTTAGCCTTTTATCTTGGGATCTGACCCACAGAGGAAGGTATCTGTCCCCTCCAAAGTCACAAGACATCAAGTTTTTATCTTGGGTACATGTACAGCTTTAAGTCTAAAGGAGACAAAGCAAACAATCAGTTAGGTATGCAGGAGTCAAATAACAGAATCAACAGGGTATTTATGAGTGTAATTTTAGTAATGGCTTCCCATAAGGAGGATAAGGATAAGGTCCAGGGAATTTTAGAAATTGACATGTCATTTATTGTCGTACACACATTTAGGCTTCACAATTTTATAAGTACCTCCTGTGCTGTTACAATGTCTAATGCCATCTGATTTTGGGAGGATGGCCTGTTTTATTAATTTTACCTTTTTATTTAGAAGAGAGAGATCAGCTGCAGTGTAATATAACCTTTTTTGGGAAAATATCTGGTGGATCCCAGCAAAAGGAATTCAAAAGGAATTTATAATTATCTCTTAATTTTAGTTGTTGAACATCTATAAGATTGATAACAGTACAGTGCAGTAGAGGCAGTAAGCTTAACATAGAACATTAAATTGACCTATTATTTTGTATTAACCATGGGTGTCTTTAACATTTGAGCACTGAAGAAATTTGTGACATTGTTTGGACTGTTTATTATTTAAGCATCTCTAAGAATAACATATATTATTTGACTGGTGACCTCATGTTGGTCTGACCTGAATCAACTGGCTGGAGCATGAGGAGAAGCCAGATGTCTGGATCTGAAAGAAAACACTTGTCATGATAAACAATCTCAATATTACATTTGAAGGCATAAATATACCATCAGATCAGTAACAATGAATTGTCTCAGCCATATGAACTTTAGTTGGGGTGTTTCCCATAAGGTTATGGAGATCACTGGGGACTTTGATTGATAAATAAAAGCTGGTTTTAAAATTACCAAGTGGTCACTTTCTTATTTATCAATTGAAGTCCTGTCCAGTGTCTCCTCACCCCAAGGGATTCTGTTTAACAAATTTTAACATTTTAATCAGCTGGTAACCAAAGTAGAAGCATGCTTTTTAAATGTATAACCCAAATAAACCTTGATTAAATGATCTGAAAATGTAAAACAGGAGGAAAAAAATTATTGATTGCAAATAAAAAGGAACAGCTGTTTACGGAGCAGGCAAATGGACAAATGTGAACACATGATCTGTACAGTATAAACAGACTGGACAAACAGACAACAGATATATCCACTGACAATTATCTTACAACTTTAGAGTGCACTCAAGTATATTTGGCCAGTTTGAGCTATAATAGACCAGTGTGAACCTTTTTGTAAATGAATTAATGGAGATTATCTTGAAATAAGAGTGGCAGAAAAGGAAACTAATTTATGGCTAATCTGAGATAGATTAGAGAGGGAGAAAGGGACGTGTATTAATCTCTCAGGGCCAGCCTGTTCCCAAAATGGGAATAGGATGGCACAGGGGGTATGGGAACTTCTGGCTGTGTAAGCTGCGGGATTTGATCTGGGAGATACAGGGAAGAGTTAGGGTTAGACACGTCCTTAGAGTAAAAAAGGCCTAAAAATGATGGATTTCTGCCAACTTGCCAACACTGTGAGAAATGCATAAATAAAAGATAATCTTTTGGTGTTTATAGCCTTTTTGAGGCCAAGAGCACCAAGGTTATGAACCAGGCACCCCAGATCTGTGTTTTTTGGGGGACTGGAAATGGCCCATGTGACCAAATTATAAGTGAGCTACAAAACCAACACTGCCTAGGGATATAAGAGCTTTAGCTTTTCCCCAAGGAACATGGAAGCTGTTTTAGATCACATCTATCAAAAGAGGTCCTCACCTAATTTCAAAGTGTGAGAGGGAAGGTCCCAACACCCATTCTCTCTCTCACAAAAGAACAGTTCACCTGTGTCCATGGGACAGCAAGGATAGGTTTTTCTGACTACAAGCTTGCAGATTTAGAAACAGAAACAGAAAACCCAGCTCACCTTTGTTGGGTGAGGAGGGCCGGTGTTGCATGGCATTAGTGGCAGTGGGTGGCAAATAAACAGTCCCAGAGGAAAACACGCTGGCTCTCTAGGCAGGGTTAGCTAACTCGGGCTAACATTATCTGCCATCCAAGTCATGGCACCATTCTGTTAGGTTTTTGACGGAATAAGAAAGAAGATATAAAATAAATATGGCCTTTTTCTAAGGATGTGGAGAGAAGTCCATGATTATAGACAGCCTGGCATTCTCTGACCGGCACATGTGACATATGATACACATATAACTTCCGAATGGGGATGGCACTTTGGGCACTGATAACACACAAGTTACTGATTGGGGCTCCTTTTCACACCACTGGGAAAGGAAGTTGTCACAGGGGGAGGAGGAGGTGACCTCAAGGTAAATACATTGTTTGGTCCCATCTCTCAACTGTTTGGTACTGCCTCCCAGCTGCTTGGACCTGCCTCCCATGGCAGTTTAAATATTCTAAGGCAAACTCTTTCAAAATGTTTGATTATAATGAAAGAAACATGAAAGTGGCAGACATATACTTTCATATATGATTTTCCCAAATGGTTATCTGCCTTGAATGAATTTTGGTGGGGAGGGGATACTTGAAACAATTAACTTTACCTTTTTTCTATTAAGCTTAAATGATCATATTCATAGTTCAAATGTAGAGTTTTATACTTAGAAAAGCATGTCTATTTCCATCATTATATAGCTTTTTCCATACAGGATATTGTTCTTGTTGAAGCACTTCTACATTTGGTTGGTCTTTAAATTACTTGAGTGGTTTACACTTCAATGGTCCTTACAACATCGCAATCAACAGAGAATTTGCTGTAGGATATGTGCATTTATACTAATTAGACACACAAGGTGACTAACTAGGCATGTTCTCTTTAAACTGAGGCAAAAGTATAAGGCATGCCTTAGATGAGGTGGAGATCTTGGATTTTTACAAACAGAAGGGAGACATCCTGCTGACACAATTTCCTTTGTTTATCTTTCACTCACTCCCTTCTCCCACCCAAACTAGAAAGCGGCTTTACTCTTCACAAAGCAGATCTGAACTATATGGAATTTCCATGGATTCTTAAATACAAGGAAGCTGTTTGCCATGAATATAGTTCATTCTTTTGAAAATAAGTAATTGTTGTATATCAAGCACTACTAGATTTCAGTGTATTCTACAGTAATGAAACAGAAGTGATTCCATTTTTTCAAGCAGCTAAGATCAAACATTGTGGGGAATATAAGGACTGATTGAAAGACAAAAGAAGGAAGTCATAAATTCCAAATATATCTTTTGCTTTATATTTATTGTTGTGTATTGGAGAATTTGGCAGGCTAAGCTAGTTTATTTCCACAAAATCTTGAGCATGAGAAAGACATATTTCTACAAGCTTGTTGCTATTTTTGTTTTAGAAATTCATCATTTGTTTTAAACCATTTAACTTGGATGAAAGTGGTTGTAAGGGCCTGGAGTTTAGCTCAGTAGTGTAAGTGCCTGCTCTACAAGCACAAGGTCTTGAGTTCAATCCCTGGTACCAAACAAAACAAAACAAAACAAAACACAAAACCAAAAAAGAAAGTGGTTGTATTAGTCAATGCCTACTAGTCAGATACAGAAGAGTGCAAGTTGTCTGTCTGTGTGCTGGCAACCTAAAGGATTCAGTCGGAGGCTTGAAGCCCACAGTAATGTCCCATGCAAGTCCCAGTCAGGAGGCCAAAGGATCTGGGGTGGGAGTGCAAAGGACCTGTGCTGGAAAGGCCACAGTTGTTGAAAAAGAATCTGAATCAAAGGTATAGCATAAAGAAAAATAATGCTTTCAACTATTTTATGGTATTAGTGATTTTGTGTCATCAGGAAATTTTATTAACTTTATGTGTCAAGATTAATATTTTACCCATATGTCATTTTAAAATAAATTATCATTTAATTTCATTTAATTATATATGTTGCTTTTGTTTGCTTGTATTTAAAGAACTGAAATATTTATTCCAGAAAAAATTTATTATTAGAATTCAACTTTTTAGAACAAATAAAATTGATAGAAATGTTGATATTAAAAACTTTGTGTAGGTTAAGCTATTTTCAAAGATGCAATTGATGTGTAAGATTATTATGAATGAATTTCCAAACCAAAAATCTTTTTTTAAAAGAATACAAGTTCTTCTTGAAAGCATTTAAATCATTACAAAATTTTCAATATGTATAAAATTGGACACAAAATCACAAAAATATAAATATAAATATTAGCATAGTGGAAAGCTTATTAAAATGTTTAAGAATGTAAGTGTAGTTTCTACAGCAAAGCTGTGGCAAATGTTGGAGGAGATAGATATGGTTCATTTGATTTAAGACTATATACTATATTCTCATATGAAAACATTGTTTAGAACCCAGTAAGTACATACAATTTTTCACATATTAATTTTGAAAATCAGTGGATTTGTCAATGGATAACTTTCCCCTTATTGGCAAAAAATGCTCTATTTTCTATTTTTTATTTTTTAGGTACCAGGGATCAAACTCACAACTGCATGCTTGCAAGGCTGGTGCTTATGCCACTGAGCTAAATCCCCAGGCCACTAATATTTCTAAATAATAGACCTCTTGATATGAAAACCTACCATCATCTTTGACTTTCTCTCAAAATATACTGAGTTGCTTTTACCAGAATTCCTTACTGAACCAACACATGTAGCAATAACTTTTAGGAAAGCAAAGTGTTTTTCTTAGAATCATAGTATTATTTAGTTCCACAAGTATTTTATCTAGAATGAAGTTACTGAATGTTGTAGCATATGAATGATAACATTCTTTATGTTATCGCTAATTCAGACATTTTCCCTTATTTGTGCTTTCTGTTCATCTTTTTAACTTTCAGTTGACAGTAGGGAAGGAAGGGGCTGCGGGGGGCATTAGGAGAAGGCCTGTGCTTGTAATACTCAGCTTTTCTTGAGGACATTTCCTTATGTCCTCAAGGGAGAAGATGCTAACAAATGGAGCAACCACAAAATGAAAATTGAAAATTTTTGAGGCATTGAGGAAGTCACTTTAAATTTGATGCTCTGTCATATTCTGTAGAAAGCCTTTCCTGAGGTTTACTTCTAGATAAGTGTCTTTTATCAGTCTGCATACAATATTGTATGCATCTGTGTCTATATGTGTTAGATTGCTTGTCTATATATATATTATACACATATATACAAACCACCATTGTAATTATCTTTCCTTAAACAGTGAGCATTCTGGCATTAGTATGCATGTATAAATTATAGTAGATCCCCAAAGCCTGGAATAATAATTAACATAGAACAGTTCTAATGTATTTTATTTGAATAAGCAGAAGAAATTCAATACATAGAGATATGACAGTTCAATTATTCCTTATCAGTGTGGCATAGTATCACTTATTTATAAAATATTACTTAGTTATATGATAGCCTGTAATTTCATTTATTGGATGATATTTGTAGTCAGTGATAAGACATTATGTAAAGTAAAACTTAAATTTTTCACTTTGTCAATGTACCTTGGACCTACATATTGATAA